>JAUEPR010000133.1:0-109283 GCA_030435655.1 Armillaria novae-zelandiae
CCTGCGAGACCATTGCTCGACAAGATTAGACACTCTCAAGACCCTAATGCACCACGCAACTTACTGCAGAAAAGAACACAACAATTCCCGAAGTAGTAAACCTGCGAACAAAATAAGCTGAGCACAAATAAGAGTGCTACACAAGGATCAATCAAACACTCCCGAAGCTGATACCATTTCCACGTGTTAACGCCCGTCCTATTGTGTCCGCTCTGGTTTTCCAGGATTCGAATATTAGCCATCCTCTCTTCTTCCTTTGTCAGCCATGTGACCTCAGATGGTGTTCCAAGAAAACCGCAGCGATACGATGCCCACAAACACGGTGAGTGAGCCGAGAAACTAAGGAAAATAGATTAGTTGGTATTACTTCATGAATAAATGCATACATAAGCTATACATCGCCATGCCTGAACGCCCGTGCCACGATACTCTAGAGTACCGATTCCATACAAAATCAGGCTTACGATGATTCCCAATCCAGCACTCGAGCTCTAAAGGTATCAGTGAAATGTATACAGAAGCACCTAATGGCTGGCCAACCACGAAGACTAAGGAGCGTGACGAATGTTCCTTCCGAGTATACCAGCTCCCGATCATCAATATGGACCCAGAGCTATTGCAGCATTGAAATATTCCCTGCAATGCACGTAGGGCGACGAGCTGCGCGAAGTCGTTCATTGTATACTTTATTAGCATACATAATGATATAAATGAAAATAACAGAACCAAAGCCGATGCACAACGTCACGATTTCCCATACATATCTATCGGAAAATATTAGAAGATCATATTCCGTTAAGGGTGAAATATTGGCTGCCATGAATATTGATCTATACAAGAAATTGAATGACACTGGGTCAGCTTGAGAAGAGGCACGTACAACGTCTTGCCCATTCTCCAACGCTGAAGTAGAAAATTGGACGGAAATTCGAAGCATAGGCATTGCGATAAAAAAGACCATCGTAAGCCTAGTAGAACGTGTTAGTTACACGAACAACATTTTGACATGACAGACAGATGGCACACCGACCATGAGTACTGCTGTCCAACGAGACCAGTATCCTCGCGCAAACCGAAAACAGACATAGGGCCTGTGAAAAGGTTTCATGGCCGACGGGAACCTGAATAGCCGTTTAATGCACTCAATATCGCCCTGTCTGCTTCCTGAAGACCAACTGCTAACTGATGAAATGGGGCACGGAAGGTGACTGCAATAACCACTGACCACATAGCCACAAAAGTGAAAGCAAATAGTAGTCCACCTTGCGATTGAGCCTCTTGTACTGCTCTAAAGTGTACTCGGTTGAATTAGTCAAAGCAAGTGGTAAATCGTCAAGAGTCGTCTCTTCTTTCCTGCAGAAATCCCAACGAGTAATAAAATATTGAGCGGTGATTTCGCTAAGTGCGGAGGTGACTCACAGTTCTGGAGCTGCGCTCTTTCTTGAGGGTGGTGCGAGCATCGTGAAGTGCTGTAAGTATCCGAACATCGACTACCATCGACCGACCTATATGCATATTTGGACACTCTTTGAAGCCATCGTATATTCCATATGGTCGCTCCTGTAAGGGCGCCGTAGCCGCATTTTCAATAAGTAATCGTCCCCTCGTTGGTCTTTGGCGGTTCCGGATGGTGCAATGCAATCTTATTTTACTGTGGCTCAGGGTTTTCGTACCATCCTTACGCTCTATGCGGAAGTTCGATTCCGCTAAGATAGAGAGGCCTAACAATCCCCACAACATGAGGCGTCTGACCAAGGTGCAGTTGGCACTCTAAGTCTTCATCAACGATCGGTCACATCCTCGAACTGATATCATGGTGCCGATGAGTAGTATTTCAATGGCAGCCATGAGCGATAGGAGGGATGTAGATAGGCGCGGTATCTCAGAAGCATTGCGCAAGAAGGTCGAGGCAAGAATGAAAACTTCATATGTTGTGGCAACTTGTGTTGGAGTTATTGCGATTAAAGTTAAATTGATACTGCGTCAAAGAGTATACCGAAACTATCGAACGTAAGGAGGGTTGGACATAAGGGCGTGTTGAGACTCACACGAGAATTCTAAATCTCTAACATCAGAATCGTCCATAATCTTACCTCGGATAGCCCCGTCCCGGCATTTATTGCGAGACATCATAGTAGAGACTCGACAATTACACAATCTTTCGAGCGTCAGCTTGCCGTCGATTATGGGAAGGGACCCACCGGAAGGTATCGAGTCAATTTGAACATAAGGATACCTCAAAATTTCCCGTTGTTGTATCAAGATAGTTTACGATATATCGTAGAATTAAATCACTAACAGATATGGTACGTTGTCAAAACCAACATCTAGTCAAAATAGGAAATGTACTTACGTTGATCGCATAGTCCATGCAGGCGACAGCATTTTCTGTAGACATGTAGTAACATAGGGCTTGCATTTCTTGACATAGTGTGCTTTCAACTCTATTTAGTTTTCGATCTCTGCGGCATCATGACAGTTTATTAAGTGAAAAATCGCATAACTGCCATAGATACCACTGACCACTAACACGGCCCCAAGAGCTCGCAAGACTGATGCTCCACGTCCATATTTTGATGATCATGAATCGTTAATCATCAGTCGGCCCAGGTTGCTTCAGAAACCTGTAAGAGAATTCGGTGGCTTCGAGGTTACGGCTGTGAGGGAGCAAGTTTAAACTTGGTAAGGTTTGAACGTTGAGTCATCCTTTTCCTGTCAGCAGCCAGGTCCGTCCCGGTCCGCTCCCGGTTCTGATCGCTCAGTGTTCCACTTCCATGAGGTCCTTTACTTCTCACCTCTCGTCCGGCGTGTGCTTCACATCTATGGGCACATCGAGGGAGCCCCACTTTACCTTTGACTGTAGCTTTAACTCTCAGGTCTTGGCCACTATTTCCACGAGCTCACCTTGTGCTTAAGCTTAGACTGAAACCCAATCAAATGCGGCGTGCCGAAAACAATCCCCCTGCCTCGGCTTGACCTCGTGTGGTACCGGCGCTTGTTGTCCTTCATCTCACCCGTTTTCATTCTGTCTGTTCAAGAAATGCAGATTTGCAACATCTTCGGTCTCTGATCTCTCAGAAGGTGAGTTCATTTTTATCGTAAACTCCCTTTCCTTTCCTCTGAACGCTCTCAAAATTATTTAGCTTACATTACATGGTGGCCACTGAGCCACTTCAATCTCAAGAGTCAAGATTCATCGTACAGCCTTAGCACTGTAGAATCTAAGATGAGTCGTTATATGTGTGTAGGCCGGTCTTCACCTTGGAACGACTTTATCTTACTCTCGCGTTAGGTATCACCCTCCATGTAGCTCTTCCTCTGGCCTTCCTTTGTCAACGACTAGTTCGGAAGCGGTAAATCTCGTGGCACTTTACCTTTTCACAATTTCCAACCAATTATCTCCCTTTTCAGACTTCCCTGGCGGCTCCTGCCGATAGGCCTGCTCCAATCCATTCAGTTCCTCTCGATATATTGGAAGAGATATTTACCAGCCTGATCAATAGCTTGGTCCTTGCTGTCGACGATTATCAAGGCGACCGATTTCCTTTCAGCATGCTCACTATTTCTCACGTGTGCACCTATTGGAGAGACGTATCACATTCTCTCGCTGCCTTGTGGTCCTTCATCTTCGTTCCAGTTCGATACTTGATCTTAAGAGACGAACGCTGCATAGAACACCGAGACGTTGACATAACGATTCCGCCAGCTTTAATCAATATTTATCTGCAGCGTTCAAAGGACTATCCACTATCTCTTTTCCTATTCCGAATGCATGACGAAATGCGGAGGAAAGGACCCAGGACAACGGAAGATCAGACGCCTGATGCCATAGCGTTACTCCGTACGAATGCCCGTCGTTGGCGCGAGCTCTACATATCTTTCGTTCCCTCGGAATTCAAGGATCTCCCCAAACTGTTCACAGGGTTACGGCATCTTGATTCACTCGAGCGAGTTACCTGTGTAAAGCCCTTTGACATGTGGAAGTTTCGTGCGTTCACTACGGCCCCAAACCTTCACTGGTTAGATCTTGGAGAATACGTACGTCCAGGTTCGATTTCGTCGCCTTTCCCTTACGCCCAAATACGCCACCTCATCCTTCGATCACTCGATTTTCAATCGACTTCATTATTTCCCAGCATCACAAATGTGACCATGTACGGTACTCCCCCACAGCACTTTCTCGTACCCAGCCCCGCCTTAACATCTAACCTAGTTTCGCTCACCATCTGCCTCACCTATTTCACTCAAGAATATCTCCCCCTCTATCGGGGTAACGTTTCCCTTCCCCGACTTCGGGACTTGACTATCGTCTACGTCGGCCCCGTCAGGAACTCTTTCAAAGCACAATATCTCACTCAAGACCTAATTGCAGTATTCTCCCACAGAATCCAGCATCTCACTCTCTGGCAGGTACCTATCTGCGTCAAAGACCTCATCACGATTCTTGAGCCACTCGTCGAGCTCCGACACCTCGGTGTACATGACCCCCTCCCGTTCGTGTACATGCCGTACCGTCCTATCTCGCACGAACTGATCCAGCGCCTCGCCACGGATCCGTTGTTCCTCCCGCATGTGAACTCGCTCGACCTCGTGTGGCAGTGGCATGACGTTGATTCGGAAGGGATGATCATGGATATGCTACTTTACAGGACAGGTAACACGCGGTTCGCAAAGCCATACGTCCCGCCGTCGTACTTGAATAGTCTCATTGAGCAAATGAGACGCTGGGTTGTATGATGGAGCTTGAGAACGTCTTCCACGTCAAACTGACTAAGTTCACTTTTGGACATCTCCACGTTTAACGAGATCTTCTTGAAAAAAAAAACAGACATCTCCTGACTTGGGCTGCAGGAGCTTGTCGATAAATGATTAGGAATATAAATATGTGGAATCTATGTTACCTTGACGCTATGATTTTTAATACTATCTGAGCATTTGGCTTTTCTGCGAACGGATTTTCAAAAACATTACACGAGGGAGTGATATGTTATAGACGAAAACATGACATGAAATAACTAGAACAAGTACATGACAGCTACAAGCACCAAAGACTCGTATCAGTCGTGTATAACGCCGTCATTCTTATTCTGCAGTCTCCGCCACCCAACCACCAACGACCGACTGTTGCTTCCACGGGTAATAATTGCTGCTTTCTTTTTGGATAGCCTACGTACTTAGAACATCCAGTCATTCACATGCCGGCCTGCAAAACCATTAAGCCAACTTTTTGGAAGAATATTGAATTTCGACCCTGACCTTGATATCAACCGAGAACCTCTCCGCGTAGCGAAAATAGATTCCGCAGACTCATGTCCGATGTTTCTTCTTTGACACCACCGAGTTTCTCACAAGTAGGCATTCGGACGCCACTACACATGGTGTTCTATCGTGGACGACATCTTTAAGGGTTTTCTCAGACATAAATTCCGTGTAGTAGCAAGCACGTACTTACCTTCTCGCCGCTAACAATGCTCACAATTTCGCGCCCTCTCCTTCTCCTTGCCACCGCAGCATTCGCAGTCGCGGCGACCCCAACACAACGATGCTCCGGCTACAACCAACTCGTTCAATGTTGCGAGAACGTTGTCATCGCTAACAAGGCTACGTTGAATGTCGACGCAGGACCACTGGACCCCTCGAAACTAGTCGGGTTTAGTTGCAGCTTGCCCAGAATTGTTATCGCACAGTCGGCTGTGAGTTGGTACGTTACTCGTCCACTTGTCGTCGAGGTTCGAGTGTTGAATGTGCTACATACTATAGTTCGAGCCCCGCAGCTACGGAGCTGTGCTGCAGTACTAATGTCTTCCTTGCGAACGACGGTAAGCCTTATACTATTCTAGTGTTATAAAATGGACTTACCGATGAGTTACAGGGACATTCACCGCGGTAAACTGCACCATGGCCGCAACCTGACGTCGAGGCGAGGTTAGGAGGTCGAGCACCTTAGCGAGGCTGCTTCGTTATCATCCAGAGCAAGTTGTAATTTGTATGATAGCGAGCTGGAACTTTTTTTTTTGCTATTGAGTGAGAAAGATCAAAACTCGATGAAGGTCTAAGTGGATTGTTGATAACGAACAAGGTGTTGCGACCCGCTTCAAATTGAAGCGTGGTCTAGATTGCTGGTATCTCGTTGGATTCGAAGATCAGCTGGGAAGCGAAGGAGTAGAGTTTAGGAAGGGCATCGAGACAACCGAGAATCCGGTCTGTATTTGTGTCAGAGTTCAACTATGAAGAATGTTAGAGGGATAGATGTCAAAGAGAAGTAGCATGCGTACGAAGGCCTTCCATTCTTTGATAAGCTTCGCTTGTCGAGTAGTTCTCCGACGCCTCGGTATGTTTTGGTACTGCAGAGATGAACAATATATTGACGCGATTTGAGGAAAGAAATCGTGCTTGAGGACGAGGAGTTGGTGACGACGGTGACGGCAGGAAGCAACAAACAAGGCACAACGCGTAGCCGGCACTCGGACCGGATCTGCTTTTCTCGCTTCCGTCCTGACTTCGCGCATGCACCAACACTTATCGTTTATCGTTTAAAGGCATCGTGATTTTCTCGAAAAAATTGCTCTTTCCATCTCTGGTATAGCTTGCCGGTCCCTTTTGATACACACTCTCGCCTTTTTCGCTGTTAATGGTGTTGGAATCGCGAGCCCACTGAATTCAAATGAGGTAAGTATCAAAATGGGTCACATCTGTGCAACATGGGAGCTAACTGCAAACGTCCAGCTTTATGAGCGACAAGATAACATCGGAATTAAGCAAACAGGTAAGTAAATCCCTACAAGAAGCAGACCGCGAGCCTGATTCCGTCCGTAGATTGGTATAACAACATATTGCCGACTTTTTTTCTTTGTCTCGCTGCTTCTCTTAACAACTCGCTACAAGATCAATTGATCACCTCCCAATCTATTCTCACCCGAGGTCCCGCCTGCTACATCCTTAAAACTCCCGATCAAGCTTTCTGGGTTCACTATCTCTCGGACCGCTTCCTTGCTTTCCGTTCATCTGATGTCCCACCTGCATTGATACCGGCCTGCGTAGGTTCCCTTCCGTTTCCGAGAAGGAAAACGCGTCTTATTTGATTCCAGTATCTGCTTTATCATTCCTATCAATCGGTGCAGTTCTTCAGGTCCCTAAGGCCCTTCGCACGCGCAGCCTATACGGCAGCTTTATATCCAAGTGCTACCATGCTGCTCCATCCCAACGATAAGATAGTTATTCCGGCAGGATAGGCATGGCGGACTTCCTATCGGAAGTAATCTTGGCGCTAAAGTTTATATAGAGCGTCCTTTGATCCCCGCTGAGGCGCCCTCATTCGCATCTTGTCATGGCCTCAGCAACTCCAGAGAAGACTTCGTTTGACGAGAAGAACGTCGTCGTCGAGGCGGTTTCCTACGAAGTCAAAGATGACAGTGAAGGTAGGCACCTCAGCCAATTCAGTCAATGCTGACCGGCATACAGTTTCACAGTGGCTATCGCTTCCGAGTATACCCCAGAGCAGTACAAGAAGCTCAGACGCAAGATGGATTTCTATCTCCTTCCATTGATGTGGCTTTGCTGTGAGCCGTTATGCATGTCGCCCTCTCAGACGCTAATGTATTCGTTATCAGACGGTATCCAGCAAGCCGACAAGACGGGCCTAAGTGTGTCAAATACCTCTGATTATCCCTACAAACTTCGAGCCCCTTAACAGGTACCATGGCAACATTTGGTTTGCGTGAGGATACTGGTTTGGTTGGGCAGCAGTACTCATGGTGAGTATAGCGCCGTTTTCTATGCTATTATCCCGATATTTACGTTCACTATTAGGTTGACAACGGGTTTCTACCTAACTTACATGTGCTTCGAGTTCCCGTCTAATATCCTCCTTCAACGATGGCGGATGGGGAAGACCCTGTACGCGTTAATTCTTATGCCGAAAAATAACCAATAACCGAGTTTCATATGCAGGTCGATCTACATGGTACATTCATACTTTAAGCTTTATCCCTCGACCTTTCTAACGCCCTCAGATAGATATGCTGGGGAGTCGTCGTCTTATGCATTGGGTTCTGTGCGCTTTTCAGTTCATATTCTCTCGATTGTCCGTATACTAATGATTTCTAAAGCTAAGAACTTCAAGCATCTTGTCGCCTTGCGTGCCCTGCAGGGATTCTTTGAATGCTGTATCAGCCCTGGGTTTATTCTTATTATCGGGAGCTGGTACACTCGGCGAGAACATTCCTCACGGTCTTTAGTGTTTCAGGTTTGTCCATGATTGCGCACATTCCTCTTGTCCGAGCTAATATCTCTTTCGCTTTCAGAGCGCCAATGCCGGATTCGGCGTCATCGCCGACTTAACACTCTACGGCATTGGTACGCTCGAGTATAACGGCAAAGACATCCAGGCATGGCGATATATGTCCTATGTACAGCCTCCTCTTTCACCAGATTCTGCACCCGCTGACCTACCAACAGTTTCTCGGGTCCCTCACTATCGCTGTTGGGCTCCTCTGTTTGTACTTTCTCGGAACTCCATCTGAAGTTCCCTGGCTAACGAAGGAGGAGAAACGGATGGCAAACACTAGGATCCTCGAGAACCAGAGTGGACACGACCGGACGGGTACCAAGGTGTGGAAATGGGACCAAGCTCGGGAATGTTTGGTTGATCCATGCGTATGTGATTTCAAGCACTCGCTATTCTCGTGCCGTACTGAAATCGGTTTAGTTTTATTTTGCAGGTATCAACGCCTTTCTGTCATCGGTATGGCTATCACCGTAGTCTATGAATTTTTGTTGACACGTCCATATAGGTACCTAACGGAGGCCTGACAACATTCGGAAGTATCATTAACACGAGTTTTGGATTTAGTATGTATACTCTTGATGCACCACAGCTGAAAATTGATTATATCCTTGTACACAGCGTCTCTACAAGTGATCTTGTACACCATCCCTCGGAGTATGACCAGCGTCGTGATTTTCGTCATAGTTGGACTAGTTCGCCCATTCTATGTCCAGGTAGCGCCGCCAAACTCACATAACGATAGGTTACATCAAAATGGAAGAACCTACGTCTGTACATCATGGCATTCGCGACAATCCCTCCATTTATCGGATTCCTTGGGATGGCTCTCATCGAGACGAGCCCGTCTAACAAGGTCTCCCCTTTTTTTTCCTCGGTTCACGTTGCCATCCTGACACCTCTAATAGTGGACGAAATGGGGAATGTACTACATGACCGTAAGATTCCTTTGAACGCATACCTCCCATGGCTTGGCGAACACTTCCAACAGGTTCCGTTTGTGCTGAGCCTTTTCTTGGCGTGGACGCTTATCCCCTCGAACCTTCCCGGACGTACCAAGCGAACAGTGACATCTTCGTTTACGTTCATCGGGTACGTTGTCCTATTTTCCCCTGATGTTCACTGCTCGAACATAATCTTACAGGTACTGTGTTGGAAATATGTGCGGATCACAGATATTCAAGACAAAGGACGCAGTATGCTCCTGCCCTCTTTCCTTGAAGCTCTTCGTAATCCCGTTTTCTAGCCGACTTACACGCCGGGAGTCATCGGATGCAGCATATGCTTTGGGCTCGAGTTCCTCGTCATCGTTGGTACGTGCGATCTTCTTTATTGAGAGAGACAGATGTTAATTCGAAGCTTTATCATAGCTTGGCGGACGACTCTGGTTTTGCGGAATAGACGTCGCGACAAGGCTATGCTCACGGATGGGCTAACCGAGGAGGAGAGAGAAATACAGGGAAAGATTAATGGAGAGTCCGATATGACGGACTTTGAGAATCCACATGTGTGTCCCTCATCGTCTCCACGCCGATACGTCCAGCTCTCATTACATTTGATAGTTCCGGTATACTCTTTGACGCAAGACTTTGATTTAAATAACTTTATCCATGATGATTCTGTCACCAGCTGTAACGAATATATGAAATCTTCCGCTTTTGCCTCTATCTTCTCCTCGCGGAAGATACACTGCATATCGATCTTGGTATTCTCACGATGATCCCTCTGATTTTACTCGTTGGCACCATGATACCGATTCAAAGACTTCATTCTTCGAGTCATCTCCGATAGGGTCGAGGTCTACAGCGCGTCGGGAAGACTAGAATTGCAGAATCAATGACGTCTTTGAGTATCTTGATCAGTGTCGAAATAGGGTTTCGTCAAGGCTGCTGCATCCTTGCTGCAAGCAGAGACGCTGATAAATAGCAGAGATGGACCGGATCAGGTACGGAGAAGATGGATACGATTTGTATTGGGGGTATCACATTGAATCAGCCTGCGTCTGAGGACTAGAGAACAGGTCGTTCTCTACGTCGCCCCAAGGCGAGTTAGTCATCACAGATAGACATAGCAGCTCGCGTACCATCAAGATTATCGCTTGCGGCCAAGACGGGGTAGTACCCGGGGGGGCGTACACGCCTTTGGGAACTTCAGGACGCTCTTCTCCGGGTATAGAGTACTTTGTCGATGGCAAACTCCTTAAGTACTGGGTTGATGGAGGGCCAGTTCGAAAATATGCCGGTGTTTTAGGTTGATGAGGAGGAGAGGAAAAGGTTGTTTGGATTGGGAGCTGATAGTAATCGGACGATCAGCCTCTCGTGAAGCGAGTGGATGCGGGAAGTCTTTCTTCATATTGTAAGCATTTTTGACAGGACGGTAAAGACCTGGCTGATTTTTTAGTATACCGATATCGAGGCGATTCACGATACCTACTCAAAGCATCTGAACGTCTCTCAACCATCCTCTGCTGCGTGCGACAGGACATCGACGATGCCTACAGGATGATCAGGATACCAAGTTAGATTGAAGTTAGACAACAGGACGGACGGTTCGTAAGGGCCCATTATGTGCGTAGGAAAATCCAGCGCTTGTGGACGACGATGCTTCATTACGGCTATAGCGTTCGTTATGTGACCCACGTGGCGGCTGCGCCAAGGGCGGGAAAGTACAAAACTACGCGTCATCCTAATCCAGAACTTTGCCGAAACTCCCGCGACTCTTGGCTTCCTATGTCCCTGCAAATATCTCCCCGTCCTGCGTCTCTCAGCGTTTTGGGTGCAAATCTTGAGAGCGAGGTCCAAATCTGACCAAATAGCTGGACGAGGGCCTTTTCATCGCCGGGTGCGTTTCCCATCTTTGTGGAATCGACGACATCGCTGCTCACTGTGTCTGATATAGAACTGAATATCGAATACAATATATTGGAAACCGTGCGTAGGCTGTGGATGGCGGGTGAACTAGCAAACGAGCGACGAGATGATGGTGTTTCCTACGTACATGCGATTTCGCACGTTTAGTCGACATCCATTATAATCGCAGCATTATCTTCCACACAATACAGACATCGGTCCTTGCATGCCTGTTTTCACCGCAAATGAGAAGCGGGGGGTCTACCCGGGTGCGTGCCACTTGTTCTCGACGAGCATAACCCAGAATGATGAACAGCTCGACGGCAAAATCATCGACAGCGGTTTCGCCCTGTTCGGGGATCATGGCGAGGTCAAGGTAGGTGATCAGTGGTGCGTGGCGATCTTGTTGCATAGCGCCAGGGTCGATATTGGTTAGCAGCTCTTGATCAACCGGGGTTGTGGTAATACCTGCGAAGGCGGTAGGGGCTTTCCGAGGGCGTTGAACATCTGTAAGCTAAAGAACGGAAGGACGGCCACCTGATTGAGGCTGATGTGATACGAGTCCAGGTCATTGAAAGTCCAACCGCTGCCAGACTTGGCGGAACGAAGAAGGTTAACCATGAAGGTGGCAGTTGGCGGTTGATCATCGCGTCAGGATTCGGGCCGTGTTTCCGAATACCGCCAACATCTGCCATCCTCTCGCTCTCACGCCTCGTCCATCGTCCTGACCACCATCATCTACCGCGTCTTATCCTTCTAATTTCCCGAATGTTGATCTTTCGACGCCCTAGCCTGCTGTATATGCCTATTTAATACGACAATGACACGACCGGAGCAGATGACGAAGACCGACATCACTTTCGGTAGCACCCTTACTGCACGTCTTTTTGGGGCATTCCTTTTCTGAGGTGGGCTATTGGCTACATTTCCTCATATTATTTCTTAACCCATAAACAGATCCTCGTCTCCAAGGCGAATAAGGAATCGATAGCTCAGGAAAAGCGTGTGTGGTCGATGGAGGCTCAACCTAGGTATGCAGAATCCGCTCTTATTGATCTTTCCATGAGTCTGACGTCCGACAAAGAACGGGAACCCGGGATACGACATTGATGAAGATTGCTGCCAACGATCATGGTAGATGCCGTGCTGCGTGGTTTGATTTTGCAGGGAAAAGGCCTTCAACTGGTACGTCTCACTGCGGAACGAGACATCCTTGCAGGCTAGCTGATATCTACATGTATAATCAGCATCCTTGTACCAGACGGCAACGGCAGCATCATCCTGATGGTTTTAATGTGCACACTCGATGTGCGTGACGCGACCAAGGTACGATCCATATCCATCAGCTCGTCTCTCTGCTGATCCTCGTTGGTTAGTCTTGGCACTGCTACTGCAGCTTCATGCGCACCTCCTGCTCTTTCCAAAATTCCCATTCCATCATCGACGCGACACATCAGTATCGACACCGGCACGACGTCGGTTTACCTCCAAATCCGGAGTCGTGTCAAGTCAGTGAGGTATAGCAGGGAGGAAACTGGCTCCCGCATAGCAAGTGAATCCCATGTCCTCAGATACATTCCGCCGAACTAACGATCCCTTCACAGCCACGCATTTTTGCAGTCAGGATCCATTCGCGCGTCTGCTCACCCCACGCATTGGTGGATGGTACGCGATTTCCATCGTCCTTCCGTTGTCCATGCTAACATCTTGCAGATTTCCTTTAGAGAGCGGCGCCGACTTTGAATCTGTTGAGACGCATTTGCCCTTTTTTCATAGCTTGCAAACTGGCTTTGACTGGCGGCAGTTTACTCGACGGTACGCTCATTGTCAGCCTCGATTCTGCCTGTCCTCATGTCTTTTCAGCACTGCGTCTTGAGTGGACTTTTACTTTTATCTCTTCACGTTTTGTTCGGGACGAGACGGCAGGTATTGGAAACGGAGGATTCGGCTTTGCTGTGGACTGTCGCCTCACGCCGTGGTGGATTCCATTAGCCAGGCTCATCGGGGAACTGGGGATTTCGTTTCGTCATCTAGGACAACGGTGATTGTTGTGTACGATCTCATAAATCCATTGTCGTGGTGTATATACCATCGATGCACCTGCATCGCGCGACTAGCTCAATTTTCCCGTAATAGCTTGCATCATTGTCGTAACTTCCGTGGGAGGATCCTCGGGAGATTGCCTACGCTTGTTTCAGACGGTAGGCCCAGTCGCTATCGGCGACCCACTGCGTAATGCCAGCTTGCGTACATTCACAATCAGATTACTGGAGGTAGAGATCCAGTAATCCTCGTCCTCACATTGGGAACATTCGATTCCGCGTGATTGATACCTAGCACCAATCTTCATCATGGTTGATCCTTGGTTTCCCGTCTTTCTGCCGTGCTATCGTGAGGATTGATGCCAAGAGGTGGCTCTCGAGGCCGCTCGGATGGACGTAGATAGTCCGATGGAAAACGGATTTTGCCCGCGATGGGGTAAACGGGAAGTGGATTTTTCCTTGGCGGCCGAAATGCCGCGGCTTCATTTGCGGCGCAGATCCACTCCCTCTTTCTTTCTCCTATGAGCTCCTGTCTTGCTCTCTCCCTCACCCTTGTGTTTTCGAGCCGCCCACTCGCTTCGCAGAGTTTTTATCATGATCTTTGATGACAGCAGAATCACGGCCCTGCTTTGTGATTTCTGCTGACATACCGGTGTCCGTGAAACTTGTCGTTTTCTCTTTACGGCCCTCAACCCTGATGCATCGACTTCTCACGCTTTCTCGGTACCGCAAGTCTGGAACCTAACTCTCGAGGCATTTCACGGTCACCCCACCCAGTAAAATTAACGAATCTTTATACCACAATGACACCACATAATTGCCGGACCCCGATACGGAGTTACATTTTAGCCGCATATAAAGCTCCAGCGACGACTGAGTCAGCTATCTGGCTTACCGAAACCAAACTTTTCCGAGCCCCAGTCGCCTCGCCTCGTCCATGTCTACGTTGGTGACCTTTGAGCCATACGGAACCGTCCCGCTCTCCGCACTCGCCCTCATTTT
The DNA here is from genome assembly GCA_030435655.1 of Armillaria novae-zelandiae. Classification (NCBI taxonomy): domain Eukaryota; kingdom Fungi; phylum Basidiomycota; class Agaricomycetes; order Agaricales; family Physalacriaceae; genus Armillaria; species Armillaria novae-zelandiae. Next base: position 14,178 of record JAUEPR010000133.1, read on the forward strand.
CGTAGCCGGCAGTATCGGAATGTACTGGCTCTGGCTCGTGCGCCGGAATCGGCGCAGGAGGGTCGACTGGGATGTTGAGATGGTGGAAGCGGGAGAAGGAAGGAGGAGAAAGGGTTCTGTCGTGATGATGGTCCCTGTTCTAGTAACGACGGGATGAAATCGGAAGGTGCGTTTAGTGCATACTTGTTGGAGGAGTTCTTGCTGATGGATGGAGGGAATGAGGTAGGGATAAACGGTATTGGAGCAGTGTCGTTGTATCTCCCTGTCATGCAGATCTGGGATCTATATAAGCGGGTCGTATGGTGCTAGACGTCTGTTGGAATGTTTCGTTGATGCTCTTCCTGGTTCGTAGATGTCATTGTGTTGCACTGTATAATATTTTGTATTCTAGCCATGAATGAGAGGGGGTGTCGTCGTCAGCTGTTGTCTTCGATACACAAAGTGCGATATTGTCCCCCAAACCAACGCGAGAACAAGACGTTCAGTATGATTGCGTGTCTTCTCCAATGTCGGCGTCCGACTCCGAATCAGGACACGAACATTATTATTCGGAGATAAGCGAACAAATAAATCCCAGACACGAACCACCATGAATATAGCACCACTTTCTCATCGCACCTCATCTCTCACGTCGATCCACGTTCATTCGACATGTCGCCCGCCATGCATCTTTCGAAGGAGCACGGAAAGTTATAAAGTAGCTGCTTGACTACATTACCGGCGAAAGTATGTCGAAGGATACGATTGAGTGGTGCGAGAAGGGTGAGTGAGCTTTACGCGAATACGGAACGGGGCCCATTTCGATAACAGAACCTTAGCTACAACGTCAGCGGAGGCAAGCTCAACTGTTCCATGTCTGTCATTAACACCGCCGAGATCATCAAGAGGTCCCCGTTGATAGATGACGAGTACCTGAAGGCTGCCGTACTGGCCTGGGGCATCGAGGTCGTACGTCCCACCTGACATTTCTTGCTTGACAGCCGTTCTCACCTCTCAACTTGCAGCTCCTAGCGTTCTTCCTCGACACGGCGGACTCATCGATCACGCGCCTCGGACTAGTACCGCGTCCCCAAAGTCGGCCAAATTGCGATACAATCAACGACTCGTTCACGCTAGATGCTGCGGTATACCATCTCCCCAAGTAGCATTTCCGTGGGGAGAGCTACTACGTGGTATATTCTGGAGCTCTTTGGATACGACGTTCCAGACGGTGTTTGGGCAGCTTATATGAGCAAGCATTCACCAAAAAGTGCGTACCTTGTTCTGTTTGTGTCGTTATTGTTCTAATTGTCATATGAAGGACGTTCACTTATCATGGTCTACAAAACCGTGTACTCGTTTTACCTCCCCGTCACCCTCGCCGTATACATGTTCCACGTCTCCTAATCCCACCCCTCCGGGACATAAACCATTGAGCTCTACAACAATCCTTGTCACCTTCGGCGAGCCTGAGCCGATCGGGAAGACCGGCACAGATGTTCTGGGTAACAAGTACTCGTGGTGCGTGAACACCGCGCTGGTGGCGTGCATGCCTGAGAAGCGAAGGGTATTCGATGAGAACCATGAGAGGAAGGATTCGGAGTGCGAGAAGAGTGAAGGAGGTGTTTGAGAGCTCCGAGGTGGATTTGAGGATGACGGATGGGGTGTATGAGGAGGGGGTTTATCGGGAACTTGTTGTAATGATTGGGGAGATGCTGGAGGTGAAGGGGAAGAGTATTTTGAAGGGGGAGATGTTTACCATGGGCGAGCGGCAATACCGCCTAAGCCTTCCATCATGACCCTGTCAGCCAACATCTTAAGACCACCGACTTCCCCTTCGTTCACTCAGGCCAGCAGCCACTTATATTCTTGTTTCAAGTCTGATTGAGACGTGTTATTGTGCGGCAGCGCAGGCCAACCTTTGGCCGGAAACTGTTACGAAAGGACAGACCGGAAGCAGAACGAGCGCTGATTTCGATTCACGGAAGGGCTGTTCCATCACAGTCCTCGCAGAATACATGATCCCGGTGGCTCTAAAGTAAAATCATTTCGTTCGTCTCATCTGTCGCTGTAAGCCATACCTTCGATTGGGCTTTGAATACTAATCAACAAGGAACTGTAGTCGTCGTTCTCTTTGTCCTATATCTCCCAAATGGAAGATATTGAGGAAAGCGCTGGCTATATTTTTAGATGCTGCGCGAGTTCATAGATCTTACAATCAATGTAACAGCTGATGTAGTGCATCACGCCTGAGTCAGCTTGAACTGCCGCGTGTACACCTTGACCAGAAACCACGACGACTCTCGCAACCATGACATCTCCCAATGAGACCGCAATCGCGCACGGCAATGCATCCAGCAGCCCATCGCTTGCTTTGTTGTTCTCATCGACGTCAGCCCAAGCTATCGGATCTCCGTCAAACAATGCCATCTCTGTTAAGGGTAAGAGCAAGGGAAAGCTCTCCAAGTTCTTGCCTCTATGGAGACGCAGCCGCACCAATACGACTGGTGATGTTGCCACCACATCGCACGGTGCCAGTCCAGTATTACAGTCCAACACAAGCTCCACCATGTCATCCCCACCTTTTGCCAGTGCGCAGAGTATGGCTATGAAGATCTCATCAGATAACAATAACCCTGCCGGCACCTTGTCTAGGAACATGATCTCCAATGCGACTGTCATTGTGGAGATTGTGAAAAGCATATGTGAGGTACTGGACAATGTGCCATATGTCAAGGGAGTTGCAGGACTAGTGGGCACAGCCATAAAGATTGTTGATGTATGTTGTTATTTCAGAGTGAGCCCACTTTACTAATCCATCTCACAGGAAGTCGATGCATGTAAGGGAGAATGGGACAAGGTGAAGGGTGATCTTCTCAAGGTCCAGGATATTGTGTTGGAGTTTCGACATGGGCAGGACAATTCAGCATCGTTGCCTGATGATGTCAAGGCTGCATTTCGAGAGCTCGAGATCTGCCTGAGGGAGATTCTTGATGCTGTTATACAATATGAGAATGTGAGGAAAGGAAAGCTGGCACTTGTGCATGGTGCTCTCAAGGAAGAAGCAATGTCCTGTGTCAGACACATTGATATGGCAGTCAAGATCTTCCAGGTGTGTCAATCTATTTATGCACTTGGTTCATACAAGTAATTTCCTGACCCATTTTACAGACAAAGGTCCTAATTGGCACACATATTGTTGTGGAACAGACACGTCTCACTGGAGAGAAGACATATCATGGTGTAGAGAAAATCCTTGCCACCATGCAGGAGGGCCTAGCTCTATCCTCATCTCTTAATCTGAATGTGCTCACATGCCCTGCTCCAAGCCAGTACTTTACTGGCCATGAGAGTGAACTGCAGAAACTGTCAAGCATGCTTGCTGCACCTGTAGTTACTCTTTTCAGCCCAGACAGTAATGCACTTTCAGCTTTTGTTCACAGCTTTGATCATTCATCAAGGTTAGTAGTAGTCTATTGTGTTGCATGCCATGAGCTGACATGACCTAGATTTACAGTTATTTTCTTGGATGCAAGCTCTATTGAAGTGCTCAATATAGGACTCAAATTGATTGTACACAATGTCAAGGCTGATGACAGTGCTCAGCAACCTGCTTTGCTTGTTCTTGAGAATGCAGACCCCTGTTTGGAGCTGGGCAAATACCTTCCTTACTCCCTCCATAATCCCATCCTTATAACAAGCACCAACCAAGCTGTTTCCTGTTTTGCTTCAGCTCAAAATTATAAGCTAGAGTTGTTTGATTTTGTTGATCAGCAGACTGCTGATAGCTTCTGTCAGTGTATTGAAAAGGCTTTTGCTTCTATGCTACATGTTGTCACTATTGTGGCAAGAGGTGGGACTGGAAAGACACAGCTAGTTTTTAGATTTATTTCTGAAAATCTATCTAGGTAAGATTATTATATGATTGGTTAATTCATCATACTGAGAGCCAATGGTAGATTTACATATGTTTGGTTTTTTGATGCCACCTCAGATGCTACACTTGCTGCTGACTTCAAGAAGCTAGGCAAAGCTGCATGTGTTGGTGACTCTGTCAATGACATTAGAAATTTCTTGGGAAGAATGCATGAGGATTGGCTTGTTATTTTTGATAATGTAGATGATCCAAAGGTTGATCTGGGCAAATACATCCCACAGTGTAATCATGGGAATGTCATCATTACTAGCCATCTTACTGAAGCTCACCAAATGGCATCTCCTGGTTTTTATCTCAACTTTCCAGACCTTAAACAAAATGAGGCTGTAGACCTCCTTTTAAAACATGCACATGAAAACTTAGACAATGACAATGAGCAGCTTGCATTGGATATTGTGAATGCACTTGGCTGTCAAGCTCTTGCTGTAGCTACAGCTGGTGCTTATATTGCTTCAACTGCAACATGTACTCTCAGCAATTATCTGTCTCTCTTTAAACGGAAATGCAAACAGCTTCTCAATTACAAAATAAAGTCATTTGAAGGTTATCAGAATACTGTTTTTAGTGCTTTTCAACTTAGCTTTGATCAGCTTAGTCCTTCAACAAAGCTTTTCATACAGATTTGTGCTTTCTTTCATCATACAGCTATTCCTATTGAGCTATTCTATCGTGCATCTGCCTTTACTGGTAATGATCTCTTGCCTGAGGAGAAGGATCAAACACCATTGGTAGAAAGATTAAAGCAATTCTTATTGCTTTTTGCACATAATGGATCATGGGATGACAGTATTGATGAATTAAGCCATCTTTCACTGACAATATATGACACCAATGCTAAAGCTTTGTCTTTCCACTCTATTTTCCAGACATGTGTTCAGGAGACTCTTAATGACAAAGATACAATATGTCATATAGCTCAGCTCATTTTAGCATGTGCAACACCTTATGGTATCACAGATGCTGATTATCAATTTGGGCAGTGGCTGACTGTACATGTAGACACTATTAACCAGAATGACTGTGCTACTTTTTTTGTTTATAACTGTTTTGGAAAGATCTTTATACATTCAGGCTTGTGGATAAAGGCAGAGAGTATATGGCAGAAGACTTTGGTGTATTGTGAACACAATTTGGGAAAGTCTCATCGCTACACCTTGATGTCTATGGTCAGTCTTGCATAGACATATCACCACCAAGGACAATTGCAGAAAGCTAAGATGCTTGGGACAGAGACACTACAGATTCAGAAGAAGGTGCTTGGAGAGCATCATCCTGACACCTTGGTATCTATGAGCAATCTTGCATGGACATATCAGTGGCAAGGACAGTTGGAGAAAGCTGAGGTGTTTGGGATAGAGACACTACATATTCAGAAGAAGGTGCTTGGAGAGTGTCATCCTCATACCTTGGTATCTATGAGCAATCTTGCACAGACATCTCAGCAACAAGGACAGTTGGAGAAAGCTGAGCAGTTGGGGAAAGAGACACTAAAGCTTTGCAAGGAGGTCTTTAGAGAGCATCATCCTAATACCTTAGTATCTATGAGCAATCTTGCAGGGACATATCAGCAGCAAGGACAGTTGGAGAAAGCTGAAGTGCTTGGGATAGAGACACTACAGATTCAGAAGAAGGTGCTTGGAGAGCATCATCCTGAAACCTTGGTATCTATGAGCAATCTTGCATGGACATATCAGTGGCAAGGATAGTTGGAGAAAGCTGAGGTGCTTGGGACAGAGACACTACAGATTCAGAAGAAGGTGCTTGGAGAGCATCATCCTAACACCTTGGTATCTATGAGCAATGTTGCACAGACATATCAGCAGCAAGGACAGCTGAAGAAAGCTGAGGTGCTTGGGACAGAGGCACTACAGATTCAGAAGAAGGTGCTTGGAGAGCATCATCCTCATACCTTGGTATCTATGAACAATCTTGCACAGACATATCAGCAGCAAGGACAGTTGGAGAAAGCTGAGGTGCTACAGACAGTGACACTAAAGCTCTACAAGAAGGTGCTTGGATAGTGTCATCCTGACACCTTGGCATCTATGGGCAATCTTACAGGGACATATCAGCATCAAAGATAGTTGAAGGTGCTAGGGAAAGAGACAGTAAAGCTTTGCAAGACAATGCTTAGTACTGTAATATAATAATACTTAGAGAAAGCAATAGACAATAAGTGTCACTTGTAAGTGCTATGGTCTTATATATCCATAGATCTTCTCCCTGTACATATTTAGTGAGTTTTCACCTATAGGTCTTGTTAGTCAATACTGAAATTTACTTTCATTACAGCAATCCTTCAAGTGTATTTTCCTTTCACTATGGTGTGTTGTCTGTCCTTATAAGTCAAAATACATATGTATCATCTTGCATTCAAACTATGTCATTTAGGCTTGACTTGCAGGCTCTATTCTATGTATGCTGTGCACTTTTAAGCTAACTTACTTATGTTAAGTCTTCTTTCTTTTCTTTTTCATCTTCCAAGTTCTCTTGTTCCTTCTCTGAGGAGTTGTTACTGTCAAGGGCTTACTCACCTGCATTTACAGTGAACTTATTGTTCTTGACCTTCATCCCATGATGATATACTCCAAACCCTCTTTGTATCTGTGATTGTTGTATAATGCAGTTATAATGAGAATACAGTGGTTAACTGTAGAGACTCAAGCTATATGAGCATGTGGATGAAGTAAAGTAATTCATTCACTGAGGGCCTTAGAGGCCTTGTATTTATACTTCATATTGTACACTACTAGAACATTCTGAAAGTTACTTTAGACTAGGTGTTTACTGATAGCATTGAGGAAGCCAGATCTTCCTGGTCATAGAAGGTGGGAGAGGATTGTATGGAAGTGTAGGCCATTGGTTCTGACAATCATCTTCCCATGGAAGATACGTTGAAATGGGGAAGGGGTGTTGGGAGACAGGCAAGTTAAAAAATCTTGTGGACAAACCAAATGTTCGCAGCATGCCTTGCTGCCTTTAGGACATGCCAGGTCTGGCCTCCATAAAGTATGTCGGCATAAAGTTGGAGCTGCCCTCCAGGTATCGACTAATGTAAGGAGTGTGTGCCTATTGTTTGTTAGCCACCAAAGCTAGAGATTTCACAGAAAAAGATGTGCCTGTCTTCCTTCTAAACTTGTCCTCCATGCCATCATTGTCAAAAATGAAAAAACACATGCATGGCAAAGGTACAAGGGAAAATATTTATCAGTCTTGGTTAAAGCCATGAAAAGTGGTGTATTCACAGGACCCAGTACTGATGTTGATGGAAGGGGGGGTGGTGCTGAAAGGGCTGGTGATGGTGTGGGTGTGCAACAGTACTGCTACACATGCTAACAACACTCTAAGACACTAACCCAGTGAAGTGCCGTCTGCATGCACAAAGCTAGAAATGCAACAGTGTCAAAGACACTGATCACACCCACACCTAACACTACACACACAAACACACTCTTTAGTTCATGGGGGGATTCTAATACAATGAAAGTAGCGAACTAAGACAACTATATTCTCGATATTTCTAAGATACATGTAAAGCGATAGCGCTCGTCTCGTATCTAGACTTTTACTAAGTCCAAAGGTTATCTCTAAACAAGAGGTGCAACATTCGTCACTTGGCCTCAAGGCAAAGGGCTTTCCAAACACTCTAAATGCTGATAGATGTAACCACAACTCTCTAGTAATCGCGTGCAACTCAAATAGTCACCAAACGAAACCACTAATCGTCAACCCAACACTTTAAAACCTCATGCACTAAACCATAACCTTCACAAATACTTGGAGAAGCATCTACACTGACACCAAACTCCCAGAACTTCCACAAGAGCCACAGGGTTTGAACCTATGCACTCCAGAGAAACCCCGTCCAACAAGCCAAAGGGTTTGAACCTTTGCCAACCTGCGGAAATAACACAGAAGAGTGAATACTAATCGGACCAAAGGGTTTGAACCTCTGCCACCTGTAATGCCTCACGTCACATGAATGCCCTCAAGAACTCGAAAGGGTGACCTTCAAGACCCCATACTCTTGTTCTTTCACAGAGCACAAGTCAAACTGAAACCAAAACTACTGCACAAAGTGCCGCGCCACTGTCTTATCCAAGCGCACAACTTAATTCACACAATATGTATCTGATATGGGTTGTATTCTCTCTCTAGAAGCTACAAACTGCTCCAAGTGCTTGAGCGCATAGCTAATCTGCTTTGCACCATTACACTGGGGGTCCAAAACTTGTACACTACTTCTATACTACTGTATCTATACATTATGCACTCTACAAATTAATACAACCGGTTTTAGTACTATTTCCTGCTTGGATCTCAATCATCTGCATCCTGTGCATCCCATTGAGCATGCCATCTTGTAGCATGTTGGGCAGAAGGTCGATTAAGACCCAGACTCATATTGCATGCATGGTTGCGACATCAGTTAGCACTGCATGCAGCACATAACCCACCACATGTTATCTCCTCAGAGCTCCCACCTATCAGGATTCACTCCACTTGTATCCTTCTATTGTCTTCCAGTCGGCAAGGTGACTGTCTTGGTGTCTAGACCTCACATGCTTTGGCCGAAGTGTATTATCTCGGTTTTATCTGGACTTGGGCTTTCATTTTATGACATGCATGAGTTGCCGGTCGATCTGTGCCTTGTGTGTCATAGATCAATGTCTCTCATAGTTCATTTACATTGCACGTGTATTCAATTATCTTTTTAGAGTATGCACGCCACTTCATCTTAGTGCAGCTAGTATCAAACACTGGGCTCTCATACTTAGGATGACCATGTCTCGTATCTCCCTAAGCTAGAGCATGCGCTCTACCAGTAGTTACTTTGAATATACATGGTATTATGTTTATGTCATTACGCTCTTCTCTAGTCTCTCTTATTTCAGTCATGGGACTTCTCAACTGGTGTATAATGTTATAAAACGCGAAATTACATGCATAAACACCTAGCAGGCATGTCACCGGCAAGTTTGTGGGGGCAGAGGAACGTCCAGTATGTAGAGCTTTATACTTTGTTAGATTTCCTGGTTGCAATATAATGAGATTTTAAAGGTCTGTTCTGACTAGGTAGGATTATTCTGTTTATTGGATACACAAAAAACACAAATGCCAGACATGAGTATCTACTGAGATAGATTTTGCACTGAGTTGCAAGAATCTCTGAACCTGTGATGAGCCTAAATTTCCATGGCAACAGCAATACCAAACTCAAAGAGTATTGGTAACATGCGAAACTGCCGGTAATAAAGGCAATGTGTGTATGAGTATGTTTGGGGCACCTCCATGCACTCCAATCAATTCCTTTAGACACAGGTGTATACTGCAATGTGAGAGTCTAGCAAGTAGTACCCTTTAGCAGTCGAGTACTTAGATGTAGGCTATCTGCCAGTAATTATCTTGAATAAACGAGAGATAACAGAAACCGGTATGATGTGAATACCAGGAACCTGTGGGAAAATGAATCAGATCTGGCGATATTAAGTCGCTAGGCAACAATCTTCTTGAAAGAGGATCTTAAAGAAAAATAGTGAATAAACGAAGATAAAACCAAAGCCGGTTTTTGTTGTTGGGAATACGGGGTGAAAACAAGGTCCTATGTCGATGGCAGGTTACTGATCCTATCCTATGTTAATGCCAAACCTATAAATCCACATGGGGATTTTCCTATCCTATCCTATGCTGAAACTAAAACTGAACTGGGCTAAATGATCCTATGTCAATGATACAAATCCTACAAATCTTGTTCAGAGACTTCCCAAATGGGCGGCAATACAATGTTGAAAATGAAACTGAAGTAAACTCCTATCTGTGAAAGTGAAGACGATGTGGTGACACACCCGCTAGGTGTTTACGTGTGTAATTTCGCATTTTATAACATTATACACCAGTTGAGAAGTCCTGCGACTGAAATAAGAGAGATTAGAGAAGAGCGTAATGAAATAAACATAATACCATGTATATTCAAAGTAACTACTGGTAGAGTGCTGTAAGGCTAGGTAACTCCCTGTGAAGGAAGAAATCCCTGTCTATGCAAGATCTTTTCTTATCCGGTAAGGGATAAGGGAAGGTAGGTCCACTCTGCTTCAGCGGCTTGCAATGTCCACCAAGATGGTTGCTGACGAGAGGAATGTAGGATCTGACTGGGATCAGATGGTTAAGACTGGTGGCTGATGACGATGTCGGATGTGTCTTATGAGCTTTGAGAAAGAGAAAATGTATTCCTTTGGTGAGAGGAATCCTGGAATAAGGGTCTCTCTGGGAGTAGAATTAACTAACTAACTATCTTCATCTACACAATCTTTTATACCATTGCCCGTGGTCCAATTTGATTAATTATTAGCCCTTTTCAGGGCAGTTCCGTGTACTTGCATGGCAGACCCTGTGCACTTGCTACACTTTCCTTGAATGGCTCTGATGCAAATAGCCTTAAAGGGCAACCAGGGTTGCATCTGCGCCTATCTGCTGACAGGGACAAATATGACCCCTGTTTGTGCCCAGACCCACCTCTATCCACGTGGTGATGACAGATCCGCTCATGGCAGGCCTGTCACAGACATCTGTCGGTATGCCGCATTGGTCTGGCATCCACAGGACAGGTGGCCACTGGGCAGTTGGTCTGTGCTCCAGTCGCTGACCAGCTGTCTCTTCCTCCCACCACAACGACTGCGAGTGGGCAATGCCTAGGCAAAGTGCATTGCACCCATAGTGATGGTGGAATGTTGTGAAATCCAAAAATGTGTGCTCACACAGATGTGTGGCTGCACAACCGGGGGAAAGACAAATTGTGAGAGTCCCTGCTCACACTACCATGTCGTATTCGAATGTGCATCCAAATGTCAGGGTCGCCATGTATAAAAGCTCACGGGATCCCTCCCATCAGATATCTGAGAAATGTGGTTAAGACATTCCCAAGTATTGTCACTTCCCCTGGACTATACCAGCATGGAATCCACAGTAACTCATCTATCTGCACTGACCGACGCCAAGAATGGGCCATCCACTAATGCTCTAATGGCCAAGGTCATAGCCAATCTGAACAGAATGATACAGACAGTCCCCACTGTCATACTGGCCACTCATTACCCAGAGCAGCTCAACGATGAGCCGGTCATTTGATGGATGGATAACTACTTGGCATACAATGTGAGTGGTATGCCAGTGGTGATACCCCGGTGCTGACGCAGCTGGTCCAGCACATATATGAAGTGTGCGAGCAGCACATGTGTGATACGGACATTATTGTCTATGCAGACAGGGTCAATGCCCTGAACCATATGCTCATGCACCAGGTCATCCTCTTCCTGAGCCCCCAATAGTTCCATCGGATGACCACCTCTATGTGTCGGGAATATGTCTGTGTCCGTGACATGCACAACTCCTGCAAAACCATAGCTTTCGAGAAGGCTCATTATGCTCACCACATGGCTCATGGACTGTCAGAGGACGACGATGTCTTTCTCGTGTCTCTCGAGCCGCGGTTGTGGATCTCGCCCAACGGAACCATCATACCTGACTGGGAGGTGCCCACGGACAAGACAGGCAAAGAGATGGCGGATGAGGACCTACACTGGGGAAGCAATAATGGCAAGGAGGCAGAGGGGGCAACTGACGAACAGGTACAGGCTGGTCATGACTTCTATACTCCAGATCTCAGGGAGCTTGGTTATCCCACTACCGCTGACAAGTGGAGACGGCTAAAAAAAAAAAAATTTGTTAGCATGAGCCCTTACCTGTACCTTCACTTGTTACAGGAATATGCAACATGTCATGGGTGCGAGAATATGCCTCTTGCTTAGGCATAGGGGCAGTCAACAAGCTGCCTCTGAGTGAGGCCTGAGTAAGTGTGATATGAGGGGCAGGAGTTTGCTACTTTATGATGACTGGCATGATCTGCTCAGTACACGCTGAAGAGGCGTCTGAGTGCACAGAGCTAGAAATGCAACAGCGTCAATGACACTGATCACACCTACACCCAACACTACACACACAAACACACTCAAGTTCATAGGGGGGTTCTAATGCAATGAAAGTAGTGAACCAAAACAACTGGCTTCTCAATATTTCTAAGGTACGCAGAGCAATAGCTCTTGTATAATATCCAGGCTTCTCTAAGTCCAAAGGCTTTTCTCAAGAACAAGAGGTGTGACCTTCGTTGCCAGGCCTCAAGGCAAGGGTGTATAACAAAACACAACTTCATTAAACGTCTCTACAACTTTCTAGGAATCGCGTGGGACTCTAATAACCACTGCACACTATCAATAACACCCTAAACACCACTTAAACAACTGCGCTCAAAGCAGAAACCAATTCCTATAAAACAATCCACAAGAACCACAGGATTCTAACCTACACGCTCGAGTTTCCTAACTGATCGTAGACCCACAGGATTTGAACCAATGCGATCCAGAGAATACACACAAACACAGAGAACCCTGTCCGACAAGCCAAAGGGTTTGAACCTTTGCCAACTTGCGGAAATAAACTGGAGCGAGCACTAACCAAGCCAAAGGGTTTGAACCTCTGCCGCTTGTAATGCCTCATGTCACATGAAACCCTCAATCAATAGAGTAGTGCCTACACTGACATGAACCTCTCAATCCCAACACAGAGCTCAAGTCAAACAATCAATGCAACTTAAGTATGGAGTGCCCTGCAAGCCTTATCGGCCATGCTCACGACTCAAATCACTCAAATTTATATCAAAGATGTCTATATTCTCTCGCTCAAAGTTACAAACCACTCCCAGTGCCAGGGCGAGTAGCTATTGTCTTTTGCACCATCACAATTGGGGTTCAACACCTCTGACTTGTCACTAATGGACAAAGCACAAGGCTCAAACAGCTCCAAAGGATCATGCGCGTATCAAATAAGGTTGTCACTATTACATGGGGGGTTGAAAACCTATGTTACTCTATCTACAATATCGTATTTATACATTTCTATGTCCTACAAGTTGGTACAACTTAATACACTACTGTTGCAATCTTGGAACATCATCAATCACAATGTGCGTGTGTTGTTATAGCATGCCCAAGGCTGGACACTCAGTCAGAGGTCTATCTTGAGATCAGATTCTGTTTCCTCATGGTTTAGACTCCACTCACACTGCACTCTATGCATTGGCATGTCACTCATCATTTCCTCAGATGATACCTGGAGTAACAGCCGGTCATATAGGCTGTATCATAATTTATTCTTGAGTTTCTAGTTTTCTCTGGTAGGTGGGGGTTACCCGTGGTAAGCCTAGGCACTGCGCTCTATGGCCAAATCGGGTTCCCTTGGAGTTATCTATTCTTAGCCATCATTTCATACATGCGCACGACTCTTTGATTGATCTCTGCCCTGTGTGTCATAGATCAGTGTGTCACATAGTTTTCCCAGTATCAGGTATGTTTTTCATTAATGCATTAGAGTGCATATGCAGTCTGTTTCTAGTGCATTCAGTATCAAATGCTGAGCTCTTGTACTTAGTGTGACCATATCCCATATCATTCTAAGTTAGAGCATGCATTCTACCAATCGTCACTCAAGACTGATACGTGCACAATATGGATATTACTGCATTCTGTGTGTATTACACTGCACTCTATTCATATTACACTGCGCTCTATTCATATTCTTTGTTATCTCAATGCCAGGATGTTGTAACATGTATATATTGATACATTTTGCAAACTTACACTGGTAAACACTTTGAGAGCATGTCAGTGCACCTTCAATGGGTGGACAGGTCATCACTAAGTTGCCTCTGAAGCAGAGCGGACTGAAAGTGTGATGAACAGCAGGAGTTTGCTATGTGATGGTGGCTGGCATGATCTGCTCAGTGCGCACCTTTTGCATAGGCATAGGTGTTGTGGTCGGGCCTCCTCTGACAGCAGAGAAGGAAAAAAAAAACAAATGATGTGAGCGGCAGGAGTTTGCTACCTACTGGCATGATCTGCTCAGCATGCGCGCCCAGTCGTGTAGGCGCCCACACGACAACCAGACCATCTCTGACTGAGGGCGATATGGGACCCATGGTCCAAGAAGGGCCTGGTGTCCGGTGGGGGCTAGGCGATGGCGCAAGGTGGCAACTTCCCTCTTGGGGCCCCTGAGCACATGTCACCCTCGGTGATTTGCTGAGGCACGCACGCGGGGCACATTTCAATTGGGCATGTTCTGTCGGGTCCTTCCAATTCTCCTTGGGGAAGTCGATGCTCCCTTTACTTTGAGAAAGATCAATTCTGCTGAGCTGCCACAGTTGTGTACAACAACTTCCCCTAGAACAGGAACTGCTGCATCATATGGTGCTGATGGCAGTGCCGGCACCCACTCTCTTCCCAGATATTCTTTGTTTCTGGAAACCACAGAATTTTTCATTACTGCCACCCTGGAATGGAAGCCGAAGCTGCTGGCACTATAAGTATTGAGCAGTTTTTGGGCGGTTCCCCTCCACCTATCGCCCCTGTCTGCCTCATGCCCTCCAATCCCCATCTCAAGTTGGATACTTTCTGCTTTGGACTGATGGACTGGGTCCCAATGGGGTGGGGTGAGACAGAGGTATGCAAGCTTTCTGACTGCCTTGCGAATGATCCGACCACCCTCAAACCCTTGCAACAGGGGGCGGTCCTCATTCGCTGGGTGTTCAATGCCATCTGGTTCTGCGTAAGTGGCTTTGGTGTTATTTCTCTGTTTTTCACTGATTCCGGTAGGACAATGCCCATACTTTGTGCAAATGCAGCGGGGTGCTGGTGAAATGGAGGCGGGCGAGGCATGCGCGCCTGCTCCACAAGCTGGAGTCGGTTCTTGAGCTCGAGCAGAGGCCAGCGTTTGCCAAATGCGCTCATCGGAGCCCTCAGGTGCACTACACTGTGCGGCGGATGCTGAGGATTGCCTACCATGGTCTGCCCAAGCTGCTGGAGGCCAACATGGAATACAAGTCCGAGGAGATGGCTGAGCCAGCCATCAGTGATGTGCTCAGTAACGGCGAGTGGCAAAAAGGACTAGTGAGTTGCAACAAACTACAACCAACACTAAACCTCTCAAAACTCTACACTTATCACCAATGTATTGAATTTGGGTGTTTTGAGTATGATAGAAGCACTCTGCAAACTTCAATAATCCAGTAGACTTGTTCAAAAAGACTTCTATTTGTTACTAGCGAGCCTAACAAAGGTAACACTCGTACTAGTGGGGGTTTTAAGACACAGTTGGGGAAAGGTGACTTGATTTGAGCTGCTATGCTTGCTGGGACTATGACTGCTGCAGACTAGTGGCTCTCTTGGCCCTGTAACTGCTCCTTACAAGTGATGGACGCTTGACTAGTCGCACTCTTGGCCTAAGAATACTACTATGACTGCTGAGAACTTGCTTGAACTAACTCCGAAAACACTCCTGGTCTTTGCTTGACGCAACAGTAGATTCAAAAGGGGCTTCAATTCACTTTGATACTAAGGTGAGTCCACAACTAGTGGTCACTTCGTCGAGGTTTAAGCACAAAATCCTTTAATTGGGGCACTAGAATACTGACTAGTATGTCACAATCACAGGGAAGGCTTGCCTGCTGCATGTGTACTTGTCTGTCTACTTATATACTACAGCCATAAGGCACAATCCAAGGCTAATTAAGCTGAATAGGGAGTATCATTGGTAAGATTTGCTGGGCTAGTCATGAGAAATGGTGAAAGAGCATGCAATAGCTGGTCTGGAGCTAGTTGCATGCTTACTAGTGGGACTTAGGAGCTCCGACAGGAGCCCTATCCCACGTCTCAAAGCTGCTATTTGCCTGTGGTTGTCAAGGCTGAATGACTAGCCTGACAGGCGTGCCTGCAACAGTAGTCGATCATGATCAGAACCGCTGCCCGGCTATACTAGTGCCGATTGTATGAGATCTGTATCACACTAGTCAAATCTCCAGCAAAGTTGATCCATTACTGATGCTTTTCCTAAGTCCTATTTGAGATTCCATGTAACTAGTTTTATCCTGACTTAGGTGTTTCTGTCAAGACTGGTATGCTAGTGATTGAACTCCGCACTAAAGTGTGCCCTCTGCCTCTGGTTTAGTTTGTTAGTCGTGTCCTTGGTCCACTCATGGCTTTATTTGCTTAGCCCATTAGGTGGCAGGATACTAGTGTGACCGGCTGGTAGAGCTTGGCCCACAGGGGTGCCATCTCTAAGTCCTGGTTTTACTAGTCGTGTACTAATCTGACTATCAGCTCGAAGCCTCCGCTATAGTCCTCTAAAGCCTCACTAGTGTCGGATAGATCCACAATAGTATTGTTGTAAAATCGCAAAATCTAGGTGTGAACACATAGACAGTGTATCATCGGTCCTGAGGCAAGCAGGGCCTCTCCACCCACTGGAGACGTGTCCTTGAGCGACGAAGAGGGTGAGGAGGGGATAGAGTGGGATGCCCAGGCATCAGTGGCAGAGGAGGAGCTCCTTGGCGAGGCAACCGATGCTGGAGTGGAGGAGCAATCCCCAACTCCACCTGGTTTGGATGCTGGGAGCTTGGGGTCGGAGATGCCGCTGGCAGAGCAGAAATGTGGTATGTATCCCTTGCATCCTTCAACGTCTCCTGGCTGATGAACATTAGTTGCTCCGGCATCTCCAGTCCCGCCGGTTGCCATGGGTGAGGATGCAAGGGAACCCCTTCTCAAGAAAGGTTGGTGAGCCATGCCCTGGCATCAATCACAGCTAAAGGTTCTGTTTTTAGCGAAAGGGTTTACAAGGACTGGATGGCCGCTTGTGCTGAACCAGCAGCTCAGGGAGGGTCGGATGCAGCCAACAATGCGTGCGAACATGGAGGCTATGCAGGATGAGGGCCTGCTACTGGTGGGTGGAGGTAAGCTTTTCCGATCCATGGTGAGCCTGCCTACTGATACTTTCCCAGATTCCACCACTGATTTCGCTTTTGGCTTGGTGGAGAGGCTCGGCTTACAATCGCACCCTCGTGAGGCCACCTGGGATCGGATTGTGGCCACTAGCGAGCAAATTGTTGCCAGGTACCTTGCCCTTCAATATGAACTGCAAAATTATGGACCATTCAATGAAGCGGATGTCAAGCGCTTGCTGACCAACTGCTTCCTGGAGTCCGCCCTTGATGAGGGACATGCGGGTCCAGAACACTAAAAGGCCTGAGAGTGCCCCTCAGGCAGAGAACTTTTCTTGATGGTCGGCCAGATTTTCTTGGGGAGCGGTGTAGAGTTGTCTAAGTGCACAGAGCTAGAAATGCAACAGCGTCGAAGACACTGATCACACCCACACCCAACACTACACACACAAACACGCTCAAGTTTGTGGGGGGATTCTAATGCGATGAAAGTAGCGAACCAATACAATTCAATTCTCAATATCTCTAAGATATACGTGCAGCAGTAACACCCGTATAATATCTAGACTTCTCTAAGTCCAAAGGCTTTTCTCAAGAACAAGAGGGTGCGACTTCCATCGCCGGGCCTCAAGGCAAGGGTGTATAACACAACACAACTTCGTCAAACGTCTCCACAATTTTCTAGCAGTCGCTCGGGACTCTAATAACCACTGCACACAATCAATAACACCCTAAACACCACTTAAACCACTGTGCTCGAAGCAGAAACCAATTCCTATTAAATTCAACACACTAATAAACCTCGCGCGTCGTGCGCTAAACCAAAACCTTCGCAAACATGTGGAGAAGTGTCTACACTGACACAAAACTCCGATACTTCCACAAGAGCCACAGGGTTTGAACCTACGCACTCGAGCTTCCAACCGATCGTAGACTCACAGGATTCGAACCTATGCAATCCAGAGAAACCCTGTCCGACAAGCCAAAGGGTTTGAACCTTTGCCAACCTGCGGAAATAACACAGAAAAGCGAACACTAATCAAGCCAAAGGGTTTGAACCTCTGCGCCTGTAATGCCTCGCATCACACAAATGCCCTCAAGAACTCGAAAGGGTGACCTTCAAGACACTGTACTCTTATTCTCTCACAGAGCACAAGTCAAACCGAAACCAGACTCTCTGCACGGAGTGCCGCGCTATTTTCTTGTCTAAGTGCGCGACTTAAATCACACAATAGATATCTGATATGGGTTGTATTCTCTCTCAAAGTTACTAGCTACTCTAAGTGCTAGAGCGCGTGGCTGAAAAGCTTTGCACTATTACACCGGGGGCTCGAAACTTCTACTCTACATCTACACTACAGTATTTATACAATTCTACAT
The DNA here is from genome assembly GCA_030435655.1 of Armillaria novae-zelandiae. Taxonomy (NCBI): domain Eukaryota; kingdom Fungi; phylum Basidiomycota; class Agaricomycetes; order Agaricales; family Physalacriaceae; genus Armillaria; species Armillaria novae-zelandiae. Next base: position 32,294 of record JAUEPR010000133.1, read on the forward strand.
CATATATGTCGATACAACTTAATACAGTACTGTTAGAACCTCGGAACATTATTCCTCACAACGCGCGCGCGTTGTTATAGCATGCCCGGGGCTGGACACTTGGTTGGAGGCCTATCTCGAGACCAGATTCTGTCTCCTCATGGTTTATACTCCACTCGCACTGCATTCTATACTTTGGCATGTCACTCGTCATTTCTTCGGAGGATACTTGGAGTGGCAACCAATCCTATACACTGTATCTCATTCAAATGTTGAGTTTCTAGTTTTCTCTGGTTGGTGGGGGATACCCGTGGTAAGCCTAGGCACTGCGCTCTTTGGCCAAACTGGGTTCTCTCGGAGTTATCTATACTCAGGCATTATTTGGGACACGCGCGCGTTGCCACACGATCAGGGCCCTGTGCGTCATCAATCAATATGTCACGTAGTTCTCTTGGGATCAGGCATGTCTTTTATTACGTCTGCGGATCATGTATGCAATCTGTTGATAGTGCATTCAGTATCGAGTGCTGAGCTCTTGTACTTAGTGTGACCTCAATGAAGTATCATACTAAGTTAGAGCATGCACTCTACCAATAGTCACTTCAGACTTGCGCGCATTGTTATACCGCGTGCTATGTTGTTATCACTGCGCTCTATGGCTATTTTTATACATGCGCGCAATGCGCGTGGCAGATCCATCCTTCTCATATCATGTCTGTCTCTCATCAATTCATTGGAGCGCGTATCTGATCTGCCTCTAGTGTATTCAATGTCAAGTGCTGAGCTCTCATACTTAGTGTGACCTCAACCAGTATCATTCTAAGTTAGAGTATGCACTCTACTAATTGTCACTCGAGGTCGTACTGCGCGTGACTCGGTATCGTGCTCCATACATATATTACTGCACTCTGTGTGTTTGACACTGCACTCTATGCATAGAGTATTGCGCTCTTTCTGTATTTTGTGTTACCTCAGTAACTAGCCCTTATACCAGGTATGTATTCATACATATCGCAAAATTACACGGGTAGACACATTGCGAGCGTGTCAGCGGATTCCTAGCCCAGTTGTTATGGATAGAGAGTGGGCAGCTCTGCAGATCCTCATCGGCAGGCATGGGGGCAGTCCATCATGGGTAGAGCATCTTGGAGGGCACGATATCCGCACGACCTTAAATATCTTGAATCTTGGCAGTCATAGTATTGAAGTCAAGGAGGAGATGGATGAACTGATCACGTAGGGGTTTTTGTACACAATGAATAGTGATCCTGCAATGTAAATAGTTGATTGTCAGCTGGGGGGAACAAAAAATTTTCTGACTCCTGGCAGAAACCCTCATGTTCGGAAAGAAGAGATCAGAAAAGAGATGTATTGCCTCAGTAGATCATCACAGGCATGCACGCTAAGTAAGTAGTAAGGAGGAGGTGACGTGACTTTGGTACAGTATGGATCAAAAGGAACAGCATGAGGTGGACACCGGTGCATACCCATCCGACACCCAGCCCATCGACAGACAGCCACCCCAGGGCAGAAACAACAATCCACAACCATGGGAAACTTTGGTGGCATGGGAAAAACTTTATCAGCAGGGGCATTGGCAGTGGCCTTTCTCAATGTCCGTCCTCGCATGCAGAAATATGATAATAGTCTGGGAACATAGGGGCAGCAAGTCCCGGGGACAAACAAAAGTCCTCAGGGACATACAAGTCCCAGGACAAACAATCCTTCAGGCTCTCCTGGGCGAGATAGGCCTAGATAGGAAATATTTTGGTCTTGTCTGAAATTCTTTTTTTTTTTGGGGGTCTGTCCAGGAAATGGTGTATTTGGACCAAGAGGCGACAGAGAGTCATGCATCCAGGAAAAAAAAAAGGGTCCTAGTCCAGCTCATCCTCAAATGAGTCCAGTGTCTGCTCTAGGGCAGCCACCTGTGCAAGAGGCTGGTCCAGGAAGCTTGAGAGGTCGGGTATTTCGATGGTTGCCTGCGGATGGTATGGAATGCAGTGGAAAGCAGCCACAGGGTTTGCCAACAGCGTGCCATCTAGTTCACATAGGATCAGGGCTCCTCCTTTATTTTTGGAGACATACACCAGGGGCCCTAAGTACCTCAGCTTGAACTTCCTGTTAAGTTTGTATTCTACCCGTGCATTGCGGATGAGTACCAAGGACCCAGGCTGGAATGCCCAGTGAGTGATCCGGTTCGCGTGCTCCTTCTCCCATCTTTGGACTGTCTTTACTCATGCCTCATAGACCTTAGAGCGGATTCTGTTGAGATCCTCTGACCACTTCTGGAGGGCTATAGCACGTCTGGCGATCAGTTCCTTGGTGGAGAGCATATGGGTAGGCAGCTTGACCAGGAATGAAGCTTCTGTGATATCAAGTGGAAGGATAGGTGGGATGCCGGTGGCTACCTCGTACAGGCTCTTACCGATTGTCTGAAGGGGTGTCACCTGCTCCGCCCAGATGACGGAGTATGCTACATGAGACCTTCGACTTTCCACTCTGCCGCAAGCCTTGAAAAGAGACTCCCTGAAACCCAAGTGTCTGCGTTCAATGACTCCCTGGGCTCTAGAATTGTAGGGTGAGATGGCGATCTGATGAACATCATATTTCTCGCACAGCAGCTTCAGGGCGGCTTGGAAGGCAGGTCCATTATCTGTCACAATCTCCCTTAGGCTGCCCCAATGGCAGATTATATCTTCGAATATGAACCTGGCAAGCGCTTCCATGTTTTTGTGCCTCAGCATTTGGAATTCGGGATAAGCGCTCATGGAGCATCGGATGTGCACAACGTACTTGAATCTGCCCGACTTCAGTAGGTGAAAGGTGTCAATGTAGACCTTGGAAAACAGAGGCGCGGGGTACACCACCACAGGAGGAATGTTCCACTTCTCTGTCTGGCAGATCTGGCACATATGGCAGGTACGGATGAACCACTTGATGTTGTCCAGCAATTGGGGCCACCAATACCTCTTCAAGAGGTGGACCCTGACAGAGTAAACTCCTTTGTGTCCAAGCTCATTGTGCATGATCCGCAGGAGCTGGTACTGTTTTTCCCTCAGTACCACAGGTTTGTGTTCACCAGTCATGTCCCATTTCCACAGCATGTCTCCAGAATGGAAGAAACCCGCCGCATAGTTGAGGAACATTCGCCTTTGGTCCTTGGACAAGTAGGTGGGTGTGACCAAGTTCTCCAGGAATGCATGGACAGCATCAATTCTGTCGTCGTTGGCAGACACTTTGGCGGATCTAGGAATATTGGCCTCCAATTCATTGGGTAGGGGATTCTTGGCGAGCGGGTGTATCGTCGGACCGCTGCCTGGCAAGGGCTGTGACTCTGCTGCAGAGGTCATGAAAATTCTCATGGGGGACAGAACCATTCTTCCCAAGGGTCGCCCTTCCAGGAGCGGGTTCCCTATGTGAATGAAGCTGTACATGCTATCTACCCAATCAGGGTCATCCCCTTCTGCAGGTGCATCACCTGGTTGTGGGTGCCACCTGGATAGACCATCTACACTATGCTTGGTGCCTGGGATGTGTATGAGTTTAAAATCGAAAAGAAGGATTCCCGCTACCCAGCGGTTGATAACTGCATTCGGGTTCAGATCCGGGTTGTTGATCATCCCTTTGATGGCGGTCATGTCTACTTCCACCACCAGTGTCTTGACCCCGATAAGCCATATAGCAGCCTCTTTCAGCACCCTATACAGGCCATAGAGCTCGAGTTTCAGCTGGCTATACCTTGACTCCACTTGGTTGAGCGGTATTGAACCAAAACGGGACGGACATCTGTGCTTTAGGTTCTGCAGATCCTCTTGGAATATTGCATATCCGACCACTAGCACACTCGTGTCTACAGCCAATATCACAGGAGCAAAAGAGGTATAATCTGTTGGGCAGAGAGTGGGCGAGTTGATGACTGCCTCCTTCAGTACTTCTTGGGCTAACACTTGGTTGGGGCCCCAATAGAAATCGACTCCTTTGCAGGTGAGGTCGATGAGTGGTCTTGCCAGTAGACTGTAGTTCCTAATGTATATGTGGAGTATGCCAGCTGTCCCTAGGAAGGATTGAACATTGGTCAGGTCTTCGCATGGGCCCCAGTTTTTGATCTTGTCAACCTTGCCATCCTCTGGCACCCTGCCTTCATAGGTGCATTTATGTCCTACAATGATGGCTTCGGGCACACATAGGTAGGCCTTCTTGCCAGACCAGGTGCACCCCACATATTTCATGCGCTGAACTATGCAATTGAGATTCTGGAAATGTTCCCAGACAAAGCAGCAGATGAGTGGGTTCTGGGAGATGGTTTTGTATCCTCCATCTGTGGTCTCATAGTGGGTCTTTGGTCCTTTTACCCCTGCATTGTCTATGAAAGGAATTGTTATGTCCGGGATCTCGTCGTTGAGCACGTAGGTGATATCGCCTTGTAGGACCTGCATTGAGTTTGTCCATCCAATAGGGAGCATGGTTAGTCGGAAGGTTCCTAAAGGAGTCTGGAAAGTGGTCAGGTCGTGGCTGGATATGGACAACAGCCACTGGTCAAAGGCAACAAACAGGTCGAATATGCCATAGCAGCCTTGTCTGCTGAACGTTTCCACCAGCTGCTCGATGAACAGAGGAACACCAGAGTTGTGGATGGTGACTGCATTGAGTGGCTGGAGGTTGTGCATGATCCAAAGTGAATGACCATCCTTCTTGAATACTGTGAACCACTTGGAACAGTAGGACGAGCTTGAAGGTTCATATATGCCGGATGTGATTTTGTCCTTAACGATTATGATAACTTCATGATATAAGCCTGGTGATATTGGAATATTTCTGTGTACCCAAGGGATATGTTCTATGACAGGAATGGTGACCAGGGGAAAGAAATCTTCCCTAAATTTCCCCTTCTGTGACTCATCCCATGCAAAACCACCTTCCTGCAGCATCATAAAGTGGTGCATGAGCTTCCACTCCTCAGGCCATAGAAACTCCCCAGGATGATTTTCATCTATTATATCATGATTTTGCTCAGTATACCGTCCGGTCAGCTTGAAATCTGGTGGATATGGAGAGAGAATGGGCATGTCTGCAAGCAGATCACCCGTGATTTCATGAATGATATGAAACTCCTCGGGAAGTGTGGTAGGTACAGGCTTAACACGATTCTCCACCTTTTTGTACTGCTTTTTCTTAGGCTTAGGTCTCATGACCTGGAGAATGCCGACAGGTTGGTAAGGAGCAGGTTTGCTGTAAACACTGTCCGCTCTGAAGAGTTCTGTGAGGAGCAGCTCATGTGGCTGATGAATGAATTGAAGGATAGACATAGAGGGAGATTGAGAAGCATGTGGAGAAATAGGCTCAGTTCAAGGTGCTTCATGAGATCCGCCAGCAGGGACTGGTGCCATGGTGGATGCAAAACAACTCCTCGAAACCAGTGGGGTATCATATTCATTACGAGCTATATGCTTAGTGTTCCGAATATAAGGTTGTGTTTGGTCCAGGCCTTCTGTATTGGCGACCTGTCTGCTGGAGATAGTGGACACAGCGATGGCATACCCAGGGATAGTAGTGATATCTATATGAGCAGTGCTGCCATCTGCTGCAGATGCAAGAGAATATGTCTGATGAGAGAAATCCGATGGTAGTTTTTCGACCGTGATAGAGTCCCAATTCACCTTGATCAGAGAAAAGGTCCTCGCTTAATGAAAATTTTCGAACTGCATTCCATATGGCAGGTGCAGCTCATGAATATGCGGTTCCATATGGTGGTGTCCTTCTTGCCATGAGAAGTGTGGATGGCCACACTCGTGAGTCAGAATGACTACTTCACGTCCGGTGTTGGGATCCGTTAGAGTTAGGATTTGTTCCCCATTGGAGCGGTTGTCAATTTTCATTTCACATAGCACACTGAAAGGTCTTCCCAGCAGCACATCATATGCTGCATGTTGTACGACATGAACTTGTAGGGGGACTTCTACTCCTTGGAAATTGAACAGCACGTCTCTGCATAATCCCAGAGACCATCCAGTTTCGTTGTTGGCACTGGTGAGGGAGATTTTGACAGACGGGTCTAAGGGCAACCCACATTTCTCCCATACGGCCGCTGACATGGCCACAACTTGGGAACCTTTGTCCAGGACGGCTTCGACCTCATGCGATCTGTCTATGAGTGGCATCAGAGAGCGGAGACCCACAGCTTTGTCCGCCACCACAATATTGGTGTGGTTCCCTTTGCATAGAGACCAAATCACGAAGGAGTCTTTACCTCCTTTCCCGACTGCTTCTGTGCCTTTCTGTCCCTGACTCGGCGTATCAACTGGTACTTTGTGGTTTGTCAGGGCATCTTTCAGCTTGGAGCGGATTCCAAGGCTATTGCTACACAGCTCCTTGATGGAAACTTCCACCTTCGAGTCGAGGACTCAGTTGTACAGCTCTTCAGTCGAGCTAGGCTGGATGATCGGCACCGAGTGCTTGTACTGCCATGGGTCCTTCCTAGGCTCTGTGGGCTGTGGCAGATCTGGCTTCTTGGGCTCCTTTGGAGACGCTTCCTGCTTCTCTGTTCAGGCTGCATCCTCAGGTGCTTTTGGGACCAGATCTGGTGCAGATGGCTGGCTTCGCGCAGCAGACGGAATGATGACCTTGACCTTTTTGAAGGGTTTCCCCATTGGTCCTTTCGGTTTCCCATCTTTTCGTCCATTTCTTGTCTTGATTTTCTCTTGCAGGACCTGCTCAAGAATCCTGATGGTATCATCATCATCAGAATCCGGATCTCCATCAGAGTCCGAATCCTCTGAAGAGAGGGCTGCCATATACTGGTGGCTCGACTGCTGTGGGCTTTGCTGGAAGATCTCGCTGATTTGAGAAGGCATGACCTTTTGGTACACAAAGCTCCCATCCACTCGAGGCCCTGACACAGGCGGGTTCACCCCGCACGTTCTTGGGCCCTGCACCATTGCATAAGAGCCTTGGGTGGAAATCATGTTAACCATCATGGGAGGAGCACTACACTCTGCATGCCATTTGTCCACCCTCGTCTTCATCCAACCGGGGCCATTGGGAATGTCTGTGCCATCAGGGATTACAAGCTTTCGCTTTGCTCCATCCCATTTAATCAATCCGCCATCATGGTCCGCCTTCTTGGTGAGGCACGTCTTGAAACCAGCATCGCAGCCATCATACCCACACCTCTTGGGTGCTTGGTTCTGGCTCTGCTGGTTACCCATTAAGCGCTCTATGGCGGCCAGCAACCTGTCTTCCATCACCTCCGGCTTGGGTAGTGGAGCGGATGGTTTGAGCTGCTCCAGGATCGCTAGGAGACGATCATCTGTTGACTTGGTTTTGACGGCGGGTGTGGGAGCAGGCGCCGCAGGTGGTGCAAGCGATGGCATTGCATATGGCGGGTATGTGTACAGGTTGAAGAAGGATAGCAGAGGCCCAGTGGCCAATGATTGTGACAGAAAGTCTACTGCTTCTGCCATTGATCCAATAGCAGGTGCTACCATCTGCTCAGGTGGCACAGGTTGCGTGAACCCTGCCCCTGCATACACTGCTAAGACTGGGTTCACATATGGAGATTTATAACTCTCCAGCATGTATTTCATGGCTTTCCTAACCTCATTGACTGGAAACAGCTCTGCCGGGTCATGGTCCGAGAAGCGGACTGCGAGGCAGTTCTTGACTGGTATCCTGAGCACCGGGTGGATAGTGGATATGTACATCCTGGCATACTCATGGGTGGACATCAACAGGTTGTTCCCTGCAGTGACATCGAGCCTGATGCCTTGTATGTGCTGATTGAAATGGCCAAACTCATCAAGGGTTGTGATCAGACTCCTCTGAAGGATGTGCACCGCTTCTTCTAGGTGAGCGTGTGTATATCTGCATGCCTCATTGCACTTGGGGTAAAACTCATAACACTCTGCCTTGAAGGCCGCCCAGGTTGCCGTAGCTGCATTGGCTGGCAGTGCCTGAGAGAGCCTTCTCCACAGATCAGATGCTGTCAGGTCCGCATACATAATTGCGGCCATAATGTATTCCATGTCCGTGTCTTGTCCTGCTGCTTGGCAGGTGCGCTCTACCTCTGCGAAGTAGATAGGTAGGGTAATTGAGTCATCAGGTCCTTTCCACCCCCAGCTGGGGGCTTTACTGGACCCTCTGATAGGGAGTTGCTGCTGTTGGGCATTAGGTTGGGCCATCTTGAAATGCAGATAGATTTGTTGGTTTCTTGCCCAACAATATGTTCTGTTTGGGGGTAAGTAAGTTGGTGAAGGCGGAGCCGATTCCTGCTCTTCCTCTTCTGACCAATATAAGGGTGTTAGAGGCGAGGGCGGAGTACAAGCCGGTTCCGGCGGAGCAGATGCAGAATGTTGTGGAAGGGGATCTAGTTGTGTTTGCTCAGGGGTGTTTCCAAAGGGATTAGGATCTGTTGAGGTGTCTAGGAGCTCTCTCAGCTCTTGGCTGTAGGAAGACAAGAAGGATTGGTTGAAGTGGAAATGGGCGGCCTCGTTGTCAGGAACAAGGTCAAATAAATCCTCTTCTTCAATTGACTCATTGAAGGCGGCTTGGATAACAGTCCATAGGGCGGCCGCTTCTTGGCGTTCCCGGGTTGGGCGAAGAGAGCTTCTCCTGTCAGCTATTGTGGGTTTAACCTTCCCTTGCAGTGGGCTCCACTTGGAAGGCTAGGTAACTCCCTGTGAAGGAAGAAATCCCTGTCTATGCAAGATCTTTTCTTATCCAGTAAGGGATAAGGAAAGGTAGGTCCACTCCGCTTCAGTGGCTTGCAATGTCCACCAAGACGGTTGCTGATGAGAGGAATGTAGGATCCGACTGGGATCGGACAGTTAAGACTGGTGGCTGATGATGACATCAGATACGTCTTATGAGCTTTGAGAAAGAGGAAATGTATTCCTTTGGTGAGAGGAATCCTGGAATAAGGGTCTCTCTGGGAGTAGAATTAACTAACTAACTATCTTCATCTACACAATCTTTTATACCTTCACCTGTGGTCCGATTTGATTAATTATTAGCCCTTTTCAGGGCAGTTCTGTGTACTCATGCGGCAGACCCCCTGCGCACTTGCTACACTTTCCTTGAATGGCTCTGATATGAATAGCCTTAAAGGGCAACCAGGGTTGCATCTGCGCCTATCCGCTGACAGGGACAAATATGACCCCTGTTTGTGCCCAGACCCACCTCTATCCACGCAGTGATGACAGATCCACTCATGGCAGGCCTGTCACAGACATCTGTCGGTACACCGCATCAGTCCGGCATCTGCAGGACAGGTGGCTGCCAGGTGGTTGGTCCATGCTCCAGTCACTGACCAGCCATCTCTTCCTCCCACCACAACGACTGCGAGTGGGCGATGCCTAGGCAAAGTGCATTGCACCCATAGTGATGGCGGAATGTTGTGAAATCCAAAAATGTGCACTCACACGGATGTGTGGCTGCACAGCGCATGCTCTAGCTTAGGGAAATACGAGACATGGTCATCCTAAGTATGAGAGCCCAGTGTTTGATACTAGCTGCACTAAGATGAAGTGGCGTGCATACTCTAAAAAGATAATTGAATACACGTGCAATGTAAATGAACTACGAGAGACATTGATCTATGACACGCAAGGCATGGTGTTGAACCTAGACTTCCATGGCAATGGCAACACCCAAAACTCCGAAAGAGGTAGGGAAAGATGCTTGCAGTCACAGTAGTCAAGGCTATGTGTTTGTGCGAGTGGTTCGGGGCACTTCCGTGCAGTCAATTCCTCTAGACGCAGGTATACACTTTGACTATACAGTCTGGAAGTAGTACCCTTCAGCAGTTGAGTACTAAGAGGCTCAGGCTGTAAGCCAAGGGGGATCTCAATAAACGAGATAGAATGGGATCTGGTGTGACCTGGACACCAAGAAACTGTCCCAAAAGACATAGAATATGTTGGGATATCGTGCACCGGATATAGGCCACCAGATATGGTCCTAAAACCGGAGCAATGTCCAAGAAAATAGTGTAAAACCGGTAAAATGCGGTAATAGGTCCTAAAACCGGTGTAGATGATGGAGAAGGGATATAACAAATGGTGGAGGTCCTAAAACCGGTCCAGAGAGTGTGTAACGGATATAGACGATGGCAATAGGTCTAAAACCGGTGCGACGTCCAAGAAAATGGTGTAAAAGCCTATAAAATGCGACAGGAGTATAGACAAGATGTCTATATGTATACCTAATAAAGTGAGCGGAAATGGTGGTAATAAATGTACCAAAGCAAAGTAAAACCGGTGGGAGTCTTGGTTTATTGATCTGTAAAACCGGAGATATGGAAACAAGTGTGTAGGGCTTTATAAAAGCAACAATGATGATGAGGGGAGTCCTATGGAGAGTGGTATGGAGATGGGCCTTCAAAGAGGCAATACAATCCTAAACTGGGCTGGGAGACAATGGTTTTGGCAATATAAAACCGGAATCGCAACTGAAACCAAAGCAGTAAAGCCGGTGACGATGTGGAAGTGATTTGAGAACTAAAGCAAGTAGTTGGAGCAAGAATGCGTCTATTGGGCAATAATAATGCGATCCAATAACGATTAAGAGTAAAGCAAGCGATGGGGCATAACTGTGAGCGACTGGGTTCAACTGGTAGTGTATAAACTCGTCAATAGAGTGTATATCCGGTAATTCGAAGCAATCCCCCTCTAACTAATTTTCTACAGAGTCTTATATACTAGAGGTCCGAAATTATAAATAGAAAACATATCTAAGCATTGGTAAGGCTGTAACTCTGTAGCTGAGTAATAACCGGTGCAAGCATGTGGATACTGGTCATCTGAAGCCATGGCATTGCGTTTAATGCCGGGTTTTTGAGGAGAAACCATATGGTTGTTGTAAGTGCTGTGAGGATCATAGGGTACTGTCTAACTGTGGATTATCAATGCGCAGCTCTTCTGCTGAGGTGTGCGCAGCTACTAGCTGTTACTTTAAGGTCTTGGCAATGTAACAGCCTTAGTAAATGTGGTCTGAAGTGCCCATGCACTTTAAATAACTTGGATGGAAGAAGATCAATCAATCACATCAATTTAATTGAAGGATCAATGAAAGCGCAGCAAATGACGATTCCTGGTGATGTAGCAATGCTATATCCGGTTGATTGTTGATCAGGCATGCCAGGGTGTGATGGGGCATGGAGATATAGTGCAAATCCGGTCGAAAATGGATATAAAATGTAGTAGGAGTCATAACCGGTGTACTTTGGTTTCTGGAAGAATATTCGAGTTATAGCCTTCGAAAACTCATCTGAATAATCGAGGTGTAACCACTGTATAACCGGTGGATGCCCGGAGATAATACTGAATGGGCTAGAGGTTTAAATCCGGAGTTTGTTCTGGTAGGAGGATGTAGAAAGATAATGGAGTGGTCCAATTTCTGGAAGGATATTCGAGCTGTATTGTTCGAATACTCGTCTGAGTAACCGAAAAGTAACCGCTGTAAAACTGGTGGGTGCACGGAGATATTGCTGAACAAACTGGAAATTAAATCCAGAGTTGGTGTAGGAGGTAGTAGGAGGATAATAGAATAATCCGATTTCTGGAAGGAGATTCAAGCTGTATCCTTCAAAAACTCGTCTGAATAATCGAAGAGTAATCACTGTATAACCGGTGGCTGCACGGAGATAATATTGAGTGGGCTAGAGAATTAAATCCGGAGTTTTCTCTGGAGGTGGTAGGAGTATAATGGCAGAATATTCGAGTTGTAGCATTCAAATATTCATCGGAATTACAGCTGAGTAATCGCTGTATAACCGGTGAGTGTCCGGAGATATTTGCTGACTGAACTAGAAATTAAATCCAGAGTTTGCTTTGGTGGTAGCAGTTGAATAAAGGAGGAATTGGTGGATTGTGAGGGCTGTAAAATGTGCAAATTCTGCGCATACAGAGCCTGGAGGCTCATCAACGGATCGACCGGCAACTCACGCACATCATAAAATGAAAGCCCAAGTCCAGATAAAACCAAGATAATACACTTCAGCCAAAGCACACAAGGTCTAGACACCAAGACAGTCACCTTGCCGACTGGAAGACAATAGAAGGATACAAGTGGAGTGAATCCTGATAGGTGGGAGCTCCGAGGAGATAACATGTGGTGGGTTATGTGCTGCATGCAGTGCTAACTGATGTCGCAACCATGCATGCAATATGAGTCTGGGTCTTAATCGACCTTCTGCCCAATGTGCTATGAGATGGCATGCTCAATGGGACATGCAGGACACAGATGATTGAGATCTGAGCAGGAAATAGTACTAAAAACTGGTTGTATTAATTTGTAGAACACATAATATATAAATACAGTAGTATAGAAGTAGTGTACAAGTTTCGGACCCCTGGTGTAATGGTGCAAAGCAGATTAGCTATGCGCCCCAGCACTTGGAGCAGTTTGTAGCTTTGAGAGAGAGAATACAACCCATATCAGATTTTTATTGTGTGATTTAAGTTGCACGCTTGGATAAGACAGGGGTGCAGCACTTTGTGCAGTAGTTTTGGTTTTGGTTTGACTTGTGCTCTATGAAAGAATGAGAGTATGGTGTCTTGAAGGTCACCCTTTCAAGTTCTTGAGGGCATTCATGTGACACAAGGCATTACAGGTGGCAGAGGTTCAAACCCTTTGGTCTGATTAGTGTTTGCTGTTCAGTGATATTTCTGCAGGTTGGCAAAGGTTCAAACCCTTTGGCTTGTCGGACAGGGTTTCTCTGGAGCACATAGGTTCAAACCCTGTGGCTCTTGTGGAAGTTCTGGGAGTTTGGTGTCAGTGTAGACACTTCTCCACATGTTTGTGAAGGTTACAGTTTAGCGCACAAGGTTTTAAAGTGTTGTGTTGAAGATTAGTAGTTTTGTTTGGTGACTATTTGAGTTGCACGTGATTACTAGAGAGTTGTGGTTATGTCTATCGGTGTTTAGAGTGTTTGGAAAGCCCTTTGCCTTGAGGCCAAGTGACAAATGTTGTGCCTCTTGTTTAGAGATAACCTTTGGACTTAGTAAAGTCTAGATATGAGACAAGTGCTATCGCTTTACATGTATCTTAGAGATATCAAGAATATAGTTGTCTTAGTTCACTACTTTTATTGCATTAGAATCCCCCCACAAACTAAAGAGTGTGTTTGTGTGTGTAGTATTGGGTGTGGGTGTGATCAGTGTCTTTGATGCTGTTGCATTTCTACCTTTGTGCATGCAGACGGCACTTCAGCGGCCTATAAAATGAAACAGGATACTATGTTTATGCAAGCAGCGTAGAGAGGCACCAAAGCTTATACCAAAGCTATGACTGGTTTATCGGCAAGTAGCCAGTGCAAAACTGATTGGCAATTGAGTATTTGAAACTGGGGTGGTATGTGGTCGAGGGTAGAGATGATGGAGAGATGAATGAAGCAGTTAGATGGTGAAGTCCCAGTCCTAGGCTTATAGTGATGGGTTGTATGCCAAATGATCGATAGAATAGAGTGTATATGCTCATAAAGCATGGTAATACAGGGTATAACCATTGGTGTGCCGGTTATTGGTTTCTAGGATGTGTGGGGTTGTCTTGTGTCCCCTTTTTCTACAATACTTTACCAAATTTTATACTACAGTGTACATGATATATATATTTAGAGCTACTTAGTAAGGCTGTAAGACTGCGGCTCTGTAAGTATTTGAGTGTCCATGTGTATTGCCGAAGGCTTCAGTAACAGCAACTCTTTTGCATTCCTGTAGGGAGATAATCCTAAGTGTCACAAGTGGCCGATGTGCAGATATTTAAGGTGCTGTTTAGCTGCAGACTGAGAGGGTATGGGGTATGTTCAGAGGTCGCCAAATGGGATAACAATTTCTGAAGGCCTTGGCAAGGATGCAGTGTTAGTAACCACAGTCTATAGTGGCGGCGGTCCTCAATTATTGAGAGGACTTGAATGTCGATGCCTATGACATTGTATAATTAAATGATCATGCCGGCAATTCAAGCCATAGTTGATGTGACAGTGATGCATCAATGTTTCAGTAATCCACACCTATTGCAGAAAGTAGGAGACCAGCCATCAATGGTACCTTTTTGTGATGGTATACAAAGATTGGGATGCGTTGTTGGGAGGGAGGGATACCAGTGTCGGGAGGGTAGTGTTGATCTTATATGACAGTAGTATGCCTCTGTAGGCAGCATGGGGTTTACTGAAAGCCCGCCCGGGAGCACTACTGGTTATTTTGATGGTAATCGTGAAATTTCAGGGCATACAGAGCCTGGAGGCTCATCACTGGTGATGAGCCTCAGGGCTCTGTATGCTCAGAATTCATGAACTTTGTCATTTCTAAGTGATGACCAACTTAGCACCAGATATAACATTATCTCCAGTGTGCATGCACTAATAGAGGACCTCTTTGACACTTCAACAACCAGTGATGTGCTTGGTAACGGCGAGTGGCAAAAGGACTAGTGAGTTGTAACGAACTACAACCAACACTAAACCTCTCAAAACTCTACACTTATCACCAATGTATTGAATTTGGGTGTTTCGAGTATGATAGAAGCACTCTGCAAACTTCAATAATCCAGTAGACTTGTTCAAAAAGACTTCTATTTGTTACTAGCAAGCCTAACAAAGGTAACACTCATACTAGCGGGGGTTTTAAGACACAGTTGGGGAAAGGTGACTTGATTTGAGCTGCTATGCTTGCTGGGACTATGACTGCTTCAGACTAGTGGCTCTCTTGGCCCTGTAACTGCTCCTTACAAGTGATGGACGCTTGACTAGTCGCACTCTTGGCCTAAGAATACTACTATGACTGCTGAGAACTTGCTTGAACTAACTCCAAAACACTCCTGGTTTTTGCTTGACGCAACAGTAGACTCAAAAGGGGCTTCAATTCACTTCAATACTAAGGTGAGTCCACGACTAGTGGTCACTTCATTGAGGTTTAAGCACAAAATCCTTTAATTGGGGCACTAGAATACTGACTAGTATGTCACAATCGCGGGGAAGGCTTGCCTTCCACACATGTACTTGTCTGTCTACTTATATACTACAGCCATAAGGCACAATCCAAGGCTAATTAAACTGAATAAGGAGTATTATTGGTAAGATTTCACTTGGCTAGTCACAAGAAATGGTGAAAAAGCATGCAATAGCCAGTCTGGAACCAGTTGCATGCTTACTAGTGAGACCTCAGAGCTCCAATGGGAGCCATATTCTGTGTCTCAAAGCTGATATTTGCCTGTGGTTGTCAAGGCTGAATGACTAGCCTGACGGGCATACCGGCAACAGTAGTCGATCATGATTGGAACCGCTGCCTAGCTATACTAGTGCTGATTGTATGAGATCTGTATCACACCAGCTGAATCTCTAACAAAGGTGATCCATTACTGATGCTTTTCCTAAGTCCTATTTGAGATTCCACGTAACTAGTTTATCCTGACTTAGGCATTTCTGCCAAGACCGGTATGCTAGTGATCGAACTCTATGCTAAGTGTGCCCTCTGCTTCTTGTTGGGTTTGTTAGTTGTGTCCTTGGCCCACTCATGGCTTTATTCGTTTAGCCCACTAGGTGTCAGGATACTAGTGTGACCAGCTGGTAGAGCTAGGCCTGCAGGGGTGCTGTCTCTAAGTCCTGGTTTTACTAGTCGCGTACTAATCTGACTATCAGCTTGAAGCCTCTGCTATGGTCCTCTAAAGCCTTACTAGTGTCAGATAGATCTGCAATTGTATTATTGTAAAATCGCAAAATCTAGGTATGAATGCGTAGACGGTGTATCACTGGATATAATAAAGAAGATCCCTCCCAACTCGTTTTGTGGCTCAAATTGTATGCCATCACAGCTAGGCACCAATATCGACCAATTAGGTGACCACCAGAGATAAATCATACAATGCATCAGGACGCATCACTTGCACATCACGGCATAAAGGCCTGACATTGATCCTTTAATTATATGAGGTCATACTTGTTGACTGTTATTCTGCTTCAATAATCACTGGGTTTTGGTCAGCTAGACGCCTGGTTTTACCAATAACACCATGCCAAGGTCACTAGCACTCAATGCTCCTTTCATACACCTCAGGTTATCAACCATACCCTCACAGTCCACAGTTAAACAGCACCTCAATAACCATGCTGGAGAAGCCCCATGATCTAGGAAATTTACCTTCCTTCGGTAACACAGAGGATTGGCTGTTACAAGCAACTATGGAGATACATATGGATGCTAGGATCTTTACAGAGCCACAGCCTTGTAGCTTTACTAAGTACCTCTATTAATAATTATCTCCTGTAGTATAAGAGTGGATAGAAAATTGTAGTACAGTAGTTAATCAACTACCACCTGTTACTCTGCTATTAGCCCCGCTATATGCTTGTCACCGGATATAATCTCGTCTCTACACCCTTGCTACAACTGTTAACACCAGTTTTAAACAAATCATACCACATGCATAGCACAGTATACAAACAATAGCAATTGTTTGCACCCCATACGCTCGCTATAAGCCAAAGACCAGTTTTATACCATCTGGGCTTTGTACTCCCTCACACTTTCCATGAGAAATGCTCTACACTGTGATCGACCAGTTTTAGAAGTATCTCTAGTGTTGTGCATTGCACTTTAGCTTGCACCCCATCATTAGTGGTTGATACCCACATCTAGCATGTAACACCGGTGTTCGTGTCGTACACCACCTCTTTTGTTTTATAGGATTGGATTGTCTTCATCTTCGTACCATAGGAGTTTTATTCGGCTTTATTTTCAACATTGTTTATTGCAGCCCACTTGGGTAGTCTCTGGCAGACTTATAGGAATCAACATCATCAACATAGGATCATTCTGGACTCAACACCATTTAGGACCGTTATAGGATAGGATAGGATTGGATAGGATAGGATAGTCCCTTGAGAGGACTCATAGGTTTGACATTGACATAGGATAGGAACATCTCCGAGTAGACTCAGCTTTCGACATTGACTTCAGTATATTTTGTCTCATATAGGATCAACACTTGTTATCTCTGTGCCCCACCAGATATAAACGTATTTTCACTTTTGCCCACATTGACCGGCATTATTAGGATTGCCACCCAGTACATCGATACTCCACCAGTTATAAACTAACTGCTGCACACATAGCTTCATTTTCACTGTTATTTTCATAGGACCTACATCTAGAGACCTCATCTAGTTGTTTCTCCTCTTTATACTGGATTTGCAGTATTCACATCATACCCTCTTCTGTTCAATCTTGTCATTGAGACTATCACTGGCCTACAGCCAACACCTTTTAGTACTCGAGCACTTGAGTGCTACTTGCTTGACTGAAAAGTCGCAGTATAAACTCACGTCTAGAGGAAGTGATTAGGTTGCATGGAGGTGCCCCAAACAACTCGCACAACACAGTACCTTTATCTCTGGTCTACACCATCATTAATCATTACTCTTTGAGTTTTGGTTTGCCATTGCCATGGAAGTTTAGGTTCATCACTGGGCTGACTGACTGACTGACTCTGACTAACTGACTGGCTCTGAGACACTGACTTTCAATACTGATTCTGATTCTTTCTGAGGGTGCTTGCTAACAGTGAACTTAATCATTTAAATACTTTCAATTCTAGTGAGTCTAGGACTCGAAGCTCTAACCTAATTCCCTCAGGTATTACTACCATAGCTGGGGACCAGAAAACTTAACCCAGCGACTATTTACTACCTACTTTTATACTACCTGGTATGTCTATTTAGGATAAATAAAACTGCAGGCTGATATTACCTGATATCTAGTAATCCTACTATGTTGCTTACTTAAGGCTTGGTCAGAGGGCACAATCACACCATTGATCAAGCCATACTTCCTTACTGGGTAGGCCTGGACCCATACCTGGTTGATACATTACTTATGAGCAAATGTGCACAGAAGATATTTGCTGATACCTGTGCTACACATACTCCCAGGTAATTTGCAGCTTACCAAGTAGAACTTGTAATTCTAGCCTGATTGCTGGGTAATCTCTATGTTCTTGCTATATTAGGACTTGGTAACACATTTATGGATCTGGTGAACTTCGCAATCCGATACACATGGTTCTATGGCTGGTCACATTATTCTTTCAACAATTAAGCAGTCCCCCTCCCAGCACATGGAGTGCTCCAGTGGATTTCTACAAAGTCCTTTCATGTTTGTAACCTGATATGTTTATATGACTCTTGCTTGCCTTATAATCTAGCCTGGTTGCTGTGTTCTTACTAGGATGATACTTTCTATACACTTTGCAGTACTTGTGTTAGACCCAGACCTCACGTGATCCAAACAGGCGTAAACTTTGTATCATATAATGGTAGTCACCAATGATGCAAAGTAGAGCTGTAGCATTGGGACTCATATAGATCTAGACTAGGTGCTAGTCATTGAGAGAGTGAGATTGGTATTGATAAACTATAGCTTGAAGCTGAGGTATTACAGTGAGAGTCATGCTACTTATATACTAAAGTTTGTGTGCTAATAATAGGTTTGTAGGTATGCAGCAATGAGTGAACAATGAGTGTATGATAAGTAAGTCAGATGGTAACAATGCGAAAGGTGCAAGCTGTAGTGGAAGGACAATAGTCAACTGTTAAGGGCATGGGGATGGTGCAGCAAGATAAGTTGGAGGTTGGATAAGGATTAGATGTCAATGATTAGATAGCAAAGATAAGCACTTGGGTGCTTATCGAAGGAAAATCAGAGAAAATGTGAATAAATTGTAACATTACCCCCTCATTAAGGCAGTTGTCCCGACTGCCATTAGGGTTCATCCTGGAGGTCTTGTTTGAGGGAATCTTGTATGTTTCTCCAATATTTGTCTATCTTTTGTTGCTATTTTGCCTTTGGTTTGATCTAATATTGGGTCCCATCTTCAGCTTGTGCCTTGTACCTGGCATCGCCATTGTCCAAGTATTTGCAGTTGAGGATCATGGTGATGGCCTTGTTGGCATTGGTTACAATTTTGGTTATGTTTACGCGTCCGGCATGCTGGATGTGTTGTTCATACTCCTCAATTGTTTCCTGTGCATGTTCCATCTCTGTTTCTTGTATGCACAAGTTATGTTCTTGGGTCCATCCCTTCCACTTGACCAAGTAGTCAGTTGTCATCTTGGACTTCTGTCCCTTTTTCCCTCAGATCCTCCAAGTTCAGGAATCTAGTACTTTGTTGATTTTGTATTCCTCCTCATCTTCAATCAGCTCCAGAGGTGGTGGTGGCGGTCTTTCTTGATTGGGGAATGCGGGGTGTGTAGGGCATCAGTAGCTTTTTGTTGAAGGTCAGGTGGATCTTCCAGTGCAGCAGGAGTTTTAGCTTGTATGCTGCTGCTCTGATCTTGTTGAGGATTAGGAAAGGGCTGACTTGTTTGTCATCCAGCTTCTTCTTTGGTCATGGCAGGTGAAGGTTTCTGGCATCCAACCATACTTGGTCTCCATTCTGATGGCCTCAGGTGGGTTTGGTCTTTTTGTTGTATTGTTTCTTCATCACTGCAGCTGCTTCTGTCAGTGCTTGCTGCGTCTCCTTGTGGATGTTCATCATGGTGGCAGAAAAGTCCTTGGCACTTGGATTGTCAAAGGGTGTATCCCTAGAGGAGTCTGGGACAAGTTGAGGGTGCATTCCATGATTGATGAAGAATGGAGATTTGCCCATTGCTGAGTGTACCTTGTTGTTATGGGAGAATGCTACAAGTGCCAGCCATTCCATCCAGTCCTCTTGTCGGTAGTCAACAAATATTTAGAGGTACTTGATTATTTCCTGATTTGCCCTTTCTATCTGTCCATCCATCTGCAGGTGGAATGCGGTGGATGCATTGGGCATTATGTCTAGCATTTGGTATAGGTCCTTCATAAATTTTGAGACAAATTGAGGACCTTGATCAGAGATGACATGGGTTGGCATGCCATGTTTGGCATATACATTGTCTCACAATATTCTCACCCATCCTTCTGACGAGAGTTTGACATTGCAGGCCAGAGGGACAATCTCTTTTGAAAATTGGTCAACAATTACGATGAGAGCATCATGGCCATTGGATTCTGGGTGTTAGACCCAAGTCTCACGTGATCCAAACAAGCGTAAACCCTGAGTCATATACCGGTGAACACCGATGACTAGAGTAAAGCTGTAACGATGGACTCGTAGAGGCGTGGCACTAGGTGCTAGTCGTTAAGAGAGTAAGATTGGTATAGATAAACTATAGCTCGAAGCTGAAGTATTACAGCGAGAGTCGTGCTACTTATATACTAAAGTCAATGCGCTAATAATAAGTCCATTGGTAAGCGACAATGAGTGAACAACGAGTTAATGACAATAAGGTGAATGGTAACCTTGTGGAGGAGGCGAGCCGTAGTAGGGGAACGGTGGTCGACGGTTATAGTCGTGGAGTTGGTGCGGCGAGATGGTGATAAGATTAACGAAGATAAGCGCTTGGGCGCTTAGATGAGGAAAATCAGGAAAAAAGTGAATAAATCGTAACATTGCCCCCTCGTTAAGGCAGTCGTCCCGACTGCCATTAAGGTTTGTCTCCGGGGGTGTTGTGCTGATGTAGAATTTCCCAATATTCCGCGTATTTATCGTCTGAGGTTACGATTTTGGCTATTTCTACGCGTCCGGCATGCTGGACGCGTTGTTCATAGTCCTCTATCGCTTCTTGTGCGTGTTCCATCTCTGTTTCTCGTACCCACGAGTTGTGTTCCCTCGTCCATCCTTTCCATTTGACTAGGTAGTCTATCGTTGTTTTGGATTTTTGTCCCTTCTTTCCTCGTATTCAGCGTGTTCTGGAGTCTAGGACTTCCTCAATTTCGTACTCTTCCTCATCTTCGATCAGATCTGGAGGAGGTGGTGGCGGTACTTCTTGGTTGGGGAATGCTGGTGGTACAAACGGCGAGAGTAATTTTTCGTTGAATGTGGGGTGAATCTTCCAATGTGGTGGAAGTTTCAGTTTGTATGCCGCTAATCCGACCTTATTAAGGATTAGGAACGGGCCGACTCGTTTATCGACCAACTTCTTTTTTGGTCGTGGTAGGTTGAGGTTGCGTGAGTCCAGCCAGACTCGTTCTCCGGTGTTATATCCGCGTGCCGGTTTTGTCTTCTTGTCGTATTGCTTTTTCATGGTGGCGGCGGCCTCTAAGAGTGCTTTCTGCGTTTCTTGATGGATTTTCATCATGGTAGCGGAAAAGCCCTGGGCGCTCGGATTGTTGAAGGGGGTTTCCCTGATTGATTCTGGTAGGAGTCGGGGATGCATTCCATGGTTGATGAAGAACGGTGATTTTCCGGTGGCTGAATGGACTCTGTTGTTGTGGGAGAATGCGACTAGGGGTAGCCATTCCGCCCAGTCTTCCTGTCGGTAGTCGATGAAGATTCGGAGGTATTTGATGATTTCCTGGTTGACTCGTTCTGTTTGGCCGTCTGTTTGGGGATGGAATGCCGTGGAGGCATTCTGGGTGATGTCTAGCATCTTGTAGAGGTTTTTCATAAACCTCGAGACGAAATTGGGCCCTCTGTCTGAAATTACGTGAGTCGGCATTCCGTGTTTGGCGTATACCTGGTCTCTGAGTATTCTTGCCCATCCTTCTGACGAGAGTTCGACATTGCAGGCGATTGGTACAATTTCTTTGGAGAACCGGTCCACAATTACCAGAAGGGCGTCGTGTCCGTTGGATTCAGGTAGTCCAGTAACCATGTCTACTGAGATGTGGGACCACGGTTCTGTGGGGATCGCGTTTGGGTGGAGTGGGGCGGCCTTAGGTTGGGTGTCGGTCTTTGTTCGTTGGCACGTTTCGCATCCTTTGACGTAGGTTTCTACATCCTTGCGTAGCTTTGGCCACCAATAGGTCCGTTGGACGAGTTCTGTGGTCTTTGCTACTCCGGGATGTCCGGCTGTGATGTGGTCATGGCTCATGGCGATGATGGTTCCCCTGAGTTCCGCGTCCTTTGGGATATAAATCCGTCCGTCGTACATCAGGATGTTAGCATTTCTTCCTGTGGGGCCGTCCTCATAGACTCCTCTGTCGTGAACGAACGAGTCGTGGACGCTTGCGTCTATGTTTTCGTTTTCCTTGAGTAGGTCAAGGATTCGAGGGCAGAGTTCTTCCTGCGTTGGCATTATCATTGCCCGGAAGTGTGCCGGACTGAGGATTATGATTTCGTTATTGTCGTCCCATCCTTGGTTGTGGTCCTCCCGTCATGAGAGTAGGTCGGCTTTTTTGTTGAGTGTACCGGGCTTGTGATGGAGGGTAAAGTGGTACTCGGCCAGTTCGGTAACCCATCGGGCTTGGCGTCGATTGAGCTTCTGAGGCTTTCTGAAGTACTGGAGGTTTTGATGGTCGGTCCAGATTTCTACATCGTCTGTGGCTCCCATTAGGTAGTGTCTCCATTCGGAGAGGGCGAGCATTATGGCAAGGAGTTCCTTGTCGTAGATCTCATAGTTTCGCTCGGTCTCGGTGAGAGCTTTTGACATGAATGCTACCGGTTTCCACTTTCTGTTCTGTTCTTGACTGAGTACTGCCCCAATTGCTCCTTCACTTGCATCGGCTTCTACCCGGAATCTTCCTTCCTGATTTGGGATGGTGAGGAGCACGTCCTCTGCCATTTGTTTCTTGATTTGTTGGAAGGCTTGATTTTGGGCGGTTCCCCATGTCCAAGGGGCGTTTCCACAGAGTTGTGTTAGGGGTCGGACGATTTTCGAGTAGTCCCTGATGAATTTTCGATAGAAGTTGGTGAACCCTAGGAACGATTGTAACGCCTTTTTCTTTGTCGGGGTCGGCCATTCTGCGATCCCTTTTACTTTGATTGGGTCCATTCGGACCGTCCCTTCGCTGATGATTACTCCAAGGTACTCGGTTTCTAATACCTCGAACTTGCATTTCTCTGCCTTGAGGTATAGCTTGTGTTCTCGGAGGCGTTGGAGGACCATTCTGACGATGCGTCGGTGTTCCGACAGGTCCTTGGTGAAGATCAGGATGTCGTCAAGGTAGATCGTGACCTTTCCGGTCTCAATCAAGTCCTTGAAGATGTCGTTCATCATCCATTGAAAGGTGGCGGGGGAATTGGTGAGCCCAAAGAACATCACCGTGGGTTCGAAGAGTCCGCGGTTTGTGCGGAACGCTGCCTTCTCTTCATCTCCTTCTTTGATACGGACATTATTATAGCCCCATCGTACGTCTAACTTTGTGAAGTACTTGGCGCCCTGGAGACGGTCGATGAGTTCTGTAATGAGAGGTAGTGGGTATCGGTTCTTAATCGTCATCTCGTTGAGTTTTCGATAGTCTTGGACCGGGCGGAGGGTACCATCCTTTTTCTTTACGAAGAAGAAGGGCGAGGCAAATGGTGATTTCGAGGGGCAGATTCGCCCCGATTCTAGGTTTTCGTCCAGGAATTTGTCGAGCTGTTCTTGTTCATTCCGGTTCAGGGGGTATACCTTGCAGTCGAGAGTTGAGGCGGCGTTGGGGATAAGTTCGATGGCGTGGTCCCAGGTCTTGCGCTCCGGGAGTTCGTCGAAGTTCTCTTTCAAGAACAGGTCTCGGAACGAGCGGTAATGTTCTGGCACCAATTCTTCGAAGGTTTTTCTTGGTTTTCCTTCGTTGGCCTTCGCTGCTAGGTCGTTGGCATGATGGACAGTGCGAATCAGAATCTCCTCTTGCATGTTAACTGCAAGAATACTTTCTCCTTCCTCCAGCTCTTCGTCCCATGCGTCATTGGGGTCGGAGTCTGGGAGTGGTAGGCGATTCTTCTGGCATTGGCACCTCCCAAATATTAGGGTTCCAGTCTTCCAATTGACTACCGGGTTGTGCCGTTTCAACCAGTCGTGCCCTAGGTAGACTTCTTTGGTGCCGAGGTCGGTTACGGCGAGGTCAATCCGTTCCATGTGCCCCCCGATGCTCATGCGGAGTTCTACAAATTCTGTGATGTCCCCGGCCTTATTCCGAGTCCCGTCCGCGTTGTAGACGGGGATTGGAACGGCAGCTTTTCTAGTGTCCAGGTTGTGCTGGCGGACGAGTTTTTGGTCGATAGAGCTGCCAGTGCATCCGCTGTCGATCAATGCTTTTACCGAGAGAGCGAGGGTGCCTGAGCAGGGCTCTAGTTTGGCAGTGACCGTCAGGTCTTTGCTGCGCTTCGTGGTAGCGGCGCGGATGTACCGGATTGGTTTCTGGAGTTCGTCTAGTCTTTCCCTCGCTCGACCTCCCCCTTTCTGGAGTTCTTGGAGTAGTTCTTTGGTGTGTTCGGCCTCCCTCCCTTTGTGAATCCAGAGGGCGAGGATGGCGTTCGCCTGATCAGGCGTGTGCGCTTCTCGGATCGCTCTCAGGGTCCACTCAGCGGAGAAAGGTCGGTACCATCTGTTGTCTGGTGAGGTGTCGGAGAGTCATTCCCCTTTTTCCGTTGGAACGGAAGGAGGGGTCCGCTTGTTGGCTTCTTTGGTGAGCCACTGTTTGTACGAGGTGTCGTCTTCCTTGTCGGGTACTTCTATCACGGTAGTGTGCGGCGGTCGGGGCGTCTCTCGCCCTCTTCGGCTCTCTTGATCCTTGTGAGCGTTTGAGTGTGTAGGGTCGTCACCCTCGTCCTTCTGCCATGCTTCGCTGACTATACAAGCGGGGGGTGTCGCGCTCCCATTTACATCGCAGGTCGAGGGCGCAACGCTCGCAGGCGTTGTCTGAGGTGCGGGTCGTGATCGTCGTGTGCTTGTCGCATGGTCCGTACCCTCAACTGGTCCCAGGGGCGATGCAGGGCGAGGGCTAGTCCCCCTCACGGTGGCGGTAGTGGCGGTGCCTCAGGCATCAGCTCGTCAGTCCTGGGCGCTTACTCGTATCCCTGAACTCGCACGCTTGTGGCTTGAGCCGGGCGCCTTTCGGACTGGTCCGGTGGCCACCTTAGCAAGCGGACTTGAGGGATTCTCTATCCCTTGTTCGGCCCTCTTGATCCTTGTGGGCACTTGAGAGGGCATCTCCTCGTCGTCGGTGAGGAGAGCATATCGGTTCGATTCTTTTCTTACTGGTTTCGTGGTGGAAGGTGCTAAAGTTGGTATATTCGAATGCGCGTAAATATCGGTAACTACAGAAGTACTATAAGTCCGACCACTAGGGAGCGAGTGCGTACCAGAAGAATGTCCTTTGGCCAGCCGAGTGGAATCGATCACTCGCTGGCCTCGCCTTTTACCTCTTCGAGACCCGAGGTCGTCTTCTCCTCGGACTCTTTCTCCAACTCCTGTAACATCATGCGTAGCTCGGCTTTAGTGAATTTCCCTCGAGCGTCTTGTCTCCGCGGCTTCTTCGGCTTTGGGCATTCCTTGGACAGGTGTCCCTTCTCCCCGCAGTTGAAGCATCGTCCCTCCTTTCTGAGACGGTCGATCTCCATTGCTTGTCCTCGGCCTCCGTAGGTTGTCCCGGTGCCAGTCTTTTTGTCGGTTCCCTGGCCAGTGCTGCCCTGGGGTATCGGTTGCGGACTTGTCGCGCCGGTGGATTTGGTTTGTCCACCGGCGGGGTGGTTCTGGGGTCGATTGTCCTTTCGTGGGTTGCGGCCATATTGGAGTCCTATGGTCTGGTCGAAGATTCGCTTCCTGGTGCGGTTCTCGTACATCTTCGTTACTCGGGCCTTCCATTGTTGATAGTTCCCGGGGGTATTTTCTCCGTCGGCGATTGCGCGGGAGTAGGAATCTGGAATTCCGATTTCGACGGCTTTGCAAAGAAGTCCTCGGTCGCTTTCATCTGTGAGTCGTCTGGCGAGCTTTGCCTCCTGTTCCAACTGCTGGAAATAGTCTTCTGCCGTTCCACCAGCCATCTGTAGTTCGAACATCTTCTTCTCATGGACCTGCTCAATGGCGTGGTCTTTGAACCGTGCCGTGAGCATGTCGGTGAACTCTTTCCATGAGGGATATCGGAAATGTCGGTCTATCGGATCCCAGAGTTCGGGTCTCTTATGGGTCCACCAGTCCTTTGCGACTCCTTCAAAGTAGGATGCGGCGAAGGTGATTCTCTGGGACTCTTCCTGGAAGAATGGTAGGAACGTTTCGAAGTAGGCTAGGCAGTCTCCGACGAAGCGGAGAATGTCGTGGTGATCTCCCGAAAAGCGGCGTGGAGTGTCGATTAGGGTGGGCTTCACCCCGAAATATGGGGCGTTGGGGAGTCCTAGTCCTACTGGGGGGTCGTGTGGTGCATATGGCCAATCCGGGTGTCTTGGGATTGAATAGCGGTTGTCCCGGTGGTGTACGTGTCGGGCTTCGTTTGGTATTGGTGCCGCTGCGGGCGCTGCCGGGGGTGGTACGGGGGCATTTGCGGGTGCTCCCGGCCTTCCTCTTGGTTCCGGGTTGGGTACCCCTGCGAGGTCGTGTATTTCTGCCCAGTTGTTTGCGTTTCGAACTGCCCTTTCGTACTCTTCTCTGGCTTCATCTGTTGCCTGTCGTCTTAGTGCCATCTCGTCAATGGCCACTAAGCGCCGGGCTGCTCGTGCTTCTTCGTCTATTGGCTGTCCGGGGCCTGGTGGGTTCTGTGGTGGTGGTGCAGGGTTGTCCATCGGATCATCCCTGGCTGCTCTGAATAATCGGCTTGTCGTGGGATAGGGGTAGTACCCTGGCTGTCTGATTCGGGCCGGTGGCGAGTCCGGCATCCGGGTCGGCCATTGAGGCTCTGGGTAATAGGTGGCGAAGGGGTTTGTCATTTTTGGTATGTACGTGTTAAAGTTAGTTTGCGCCCCGGGCTCGACACTCCTGGCGGTATCGCTCATTTGCCCAAACAAATCGGAGGTACCTATCATCCCTCCTCTCTGCACGGTGCTCCAACTCGTAAAGTCTGTGGGAGAGCTCGTCATCCCTGTCGTTGCTCCTGCCTCTGGTACTCCTCCTGTTGATGAGCGGGCCCAATTCCGGTGGGTGGAGGGTTCTGCCCACGTTTGCTCGAAGGAAAAGTCCGAGTTCTTCTCCGTTCGTTCCTGGGGGTAGGTGTGCGTGGGCGATGGAGAAGGCCATCGGTCCATGATCGAGGGGAACGCGGGCTCGGGATTCCACGTCCTCTCTTCGGAGGGTCCAGGCCTCGATTCTGACTGGGCTGAGTAGGTCCCGGTCGACTGGTCCAAGTTCTGGCCAGAGTCGGTCCGGGCTCCAACGGTTGAAGAGCTCGTGGTCGATGAGTTCGAGCCACTCGGGCTCATGGGCGTTCTGGATGGGGACCAGTCGAGCGGGCTCAGGCGCTCGGATTCTGATTGCCTCGGGGTTTCGGTACGGGGCGAGTATGTCGGGGTTTGAGGCATCGGAGTCGGTGTCCTCGGTGGGCCCGTTACCGGACCCCTCGCCCTCTCTTGTGGGAATTCGTACACTTCTACTAGGGGCGGGTCATTCCACCCTCGCTGGGCGGGCTGGAACATAGGCTGGGGGTGGGGTCGGACTACGGAACCTAGTCCGAAGCTCCCTCCCATATTCTTCGGCCGCGGAGGACCGCCTTGGCTCTGGCTCTGCCATGGGGGCATTTGAGGGCCTTGGAGTGGGTGCGCGAGCGGGCGCACGTACTGTCCCCTCGCATAAGGGGAATTCGTCGGAGGAAGCGTCACCACTGGCGTGGGGGGTGCTCCACCTCCTTGCATGCTGGGTCTGCGAGCTACGGGGCTCGTCTTCGGGGTAGGCCCCCGGCGGGGTCCTTGCGGAGGTGGTGTTGGACTGATAGTGGGTGGGGGGAATCCTCCTGGTGGCCCTTGGCTCGCCTCCGACGAGGATCCTGTTTCTGTGGAGGTATTCATGAATTCGGTCGTACTGGTCGTAGACCGTGAGGGCGGTGAAGAGGATAATGAGGAACGCAGCCGGGATAGCTGCGCCTAGTTCGATGGTTTGCTTTTTTGTTAAGTCGGGGGTCATTGGTTGGTTCGTCGTGGCTAGCACTGAGGAACCGTAGGGAAGCTTCGAGCTAACTGTTAGACCCAAGTCTCACGTGATCCAAACAAGCGTAAACCCTGAGTCATATACCGGTGAACACCGATGACTAGAGTAAAGCTGTAACGATGGACTCGTAGAGGCGTGGCACTAGGTGCTAGTCATTAAGAGAGTAAGATTGGTATAGATAAACTATAGCTCGAAGCTGAAGTATTACAGCGAGAGTCGTGCTACTTATATACTAAAGTCAATGCGCTAATAATAAGTCCATTGGTAAGCGACAATGAGTGAACAATGAGTTAATGACAATAAGGTGAACGGTAACCTTGTGGAGGAGGCGAGCCGTAGTAGGGGAACGGTGGTCGACGGTTATAGTCGTGGAGTTGGTGCGGCGAGATGGTGATAAGATTAACGAAGATAAGCGCTTGGGCGCTTAGATGAGGAAAATCAGGAAAAAAGTGAATAAATCGTAACACTGGGAGTCTGGTGACCATGTCAATGGAGATGTGGGTCCATGGTTCAGACAGGATTGTGTTTGGCTGTCACTCCAGGTATCCTCCGAGGAAATGACAAGTGACATGCCAATGCAAAGAGTGCAGTGCAAGTGGAGTCTCAAACATGAGGAAACAGAGTCTGGTCTCGAGATAGACCTCTGACCAAGTGTCCAGCCCTGGGCATGCTATAACAACATGTGTGCGTTGCAAGGGATAATGTTCTGAGGTTCTAACAGTATTGTATTAGGTTGTATCAACTTGTAGGATGTAGAAATATATAAATACCATAGTGTAGATGTAGTAAAGAAGTTTTGAACCCCCAGTGTAACAGTGCAAAGCTTTTCAGCCACGTGCTCTAGCACTTAGAGTAGTTTGGAACTTCGAGAGAGAATACAACCCATACCTGATATCTATTGTGTGAATTGAGTTGCATGCTTAGATAAGAAAATAGCGCAGCACTCTGTGCAGTGGTTCTGGCTTCAGTTTGACTTGCGCTCTGTGAGAGAATAAGAGTATGGTGTCTTGAAGGTCATCCTTTTGAATTCTTGAGGGCATTTGTGTGACACAAGGCATTACAGGCAGCAGAGGTTCAAACCCTTTGGCTTGGTTAGTGCTCGCTCTTGTGTGTTATTTCCACAGGTTGGCAAAGGTTCAAACCCTTTGACTTGTTGGACAGGGTTTCTCTGGATTGCATAGGTTCAAACCCTGTGAATCTACGGTCAGTTACTGGCTCAAGCACATAGGTTCAAACCCTGTGGCTCTTGTGGAAGTTTTGGAGTTTTGTGCCAGTGTAGACACTTCTCCATGTGTTTGTGAAGGTTTTGGTTTAGCGCACAAGGTTTTATTAGTGTGTTGAGGTTATTAGGATTTCCATTTCTGCTTAGAGTGCAGTTGTTTAAGTGGTGTTTAGTGTGTTATTTGTTGTGTGCTGTGTGTATCAGAGTCATGCATGACTTCTAGAGAGCTGTGGATACGTTTAACAAAGCTGTGTCTTGTTATACACCCTTGCCTTGAGGCCCGGTAACAGAAGTTGCACCCTCTTGTTCTTGAGAAAAGCCTTTGGACTTAGAGAAGTCTAGATATTATATGAGCACTATTGCTCTGCACATGTCTTAGAAATATTGAGAACTCAGTTGTATTGGTTCACTACTTTCATCGCATTAGAATCCCCCCACAAACTTGAGTGTGTTTGTGTGTGTAGTGTTGGGTGTGGGTGTGATCAGTGTCTTTGATGCTGTTGCATTTCTAGCTCTGTGCACTCAGACAGCTCTTCACCAGTTGTGGATGATGAGAGTAGAAGTTGAACAAATGCTTATGATGTCTGCACTTTCTCAGGATAGACCTCCCGCTTGCCTCCCACTGTCATGGCCTTATTACTTTGTGACATGCCAAATATGAAGAAAAACATTGAATGCTGTTCAACCTATGGTGTTATATTAAAGCAATGGGTGAGTGGCAGTCCTGTGAGACAAAAGGGGCACTAAGTCTTCCACCATACTACCATGACTGCACTTTCTGCAGAGCTCATGGAGTTGATCCCAACCAAAGCCTGGCACTCTGAAATGCCATCTTCCACCTGAACAATCCTGATGACCACTTGCCTTCTTATCAACCAAACATGGAAGGCCATCTTCACCTCTGTCACTTCTCAAAGCATGTACATCACCAAACTCACATTCATACATCACTTGGCAACATGAAAATCCACTATCTGCCTCCCTCAACTTACCTGTACCATCACCTGCTTTGTCGACCTTGCAACAGACTCAACAGAACGCATGTTTGCCTATCTCTTCACACTGCCCAACACCCTCAGCTTCAAATGCCTCTTTCCTCTCATCCTGTATATGTCTTTCATGCTCAGCTGGACAGGTAGCAGGCAGAACCCATTGTCACCAAATGTCTGTGAACACCCAATCCTGCTTCAATCAGTACATCAGTAGTGCATGAGTAGATGTGCACATTATCATAATTGACTCGGACCCTTCATGGGGCTCACATCCCATAACCTGGTTAGGGATACTGGAGACAATGCATGACATCAGTGTCATGGACTCAGGGAGAGTAAAATGGTTCCTATGTGATTACCCACATGATGAACCTGACAATTATCAGTCAATACCATCTAATGGTGTCTGCCATTTCCGCCAAACTACTGTGATGCGGCAACATCTGGGAGATCTTAAAGGTATAAACTGGCAATTGTGGAAGGCTTCACAGAGGCACAGCAATTTGGGATGGCTGGCTACTCTCCTCACCTGGGTGGAATATAAATGGGCACAGTGCTCGTGTCTACTACACCAACTCTTGCTGTGCAACATGAAATTTACTTGCTAGAGAGAATTTATGCCTACTCTCAGCATCCCAAAAAATACAATGGAACTCTGAATAATTTGACGTACAAACCAGAATAACAAACTCTACAAACTCTACCATCATAAACTGGAAATACATTTAATTCACACCTCTCATAGTCTTCTTGTCAGAGTTGTTGTCATAATGACTTGTAATCATCACCAGCATTACAAACCACTATATCCACCTCTGGCATAGTCTCTCTGTTGGCATTCATATGGGACGACTTGAGCATACAGGAATACTGTTGATGGCAGTGTAGTGGAACCCCAGCTGAATATACAGCTACTATTTGGCTTACAGTTTCTGTAGTATTCATGATATGTGGTAACAGAGAAACAGAATCATCTTATCTCAATTCTCCATTGCCTGCTTGCTTGACAACCCAAATGATAGATCATCTTGAGGAGGGTGACTCTGTCCAAATACAGGAGACCATCATTCACTCCATCCTTACAGCCATGGTCAAATCTCTAGAAAACAAAGAGTGGTGCACAACCAATGATCAAAGAGATGACACTTTCTGCATCCCATAGTGGCAAAGACGGGGCACTGCAAGACAACACGAGCATTTTTTGCTCATGCAATTAGAGTTTTGAAAAGCATTTTATCATTCTTTTGGAACCATGTAACCTTAAGGAGTGATTGTCATACTGCAGATCTGGAATCAAATTCAATACAGAAAGAGTGAATTTGAAGGGAAAAAAACATGCCACAGACATGGCTAGCATCCCTGCCACAGATTAAAAAATAATAGGCTAAAGAAACAATCACATAACTCAATGTGAGTGCATGAGGACTAGGCAACATACTTTGCAGAGTTATCCTTCTCCACTAAGAAATAGTCACACAATGATACAAAGCCAATGTCAAGGAAACATGAATGACTATTGACCACACAATTTCTTAGGACAATTTCTTAATAAATACAATGTTATATAGTACACTGCTGGTATTAGCTATAGCTTAATGGCAAAGATGAATCGATGTTATTGGCTTGTTGGACATGATAATAAATGAATGGCTGATGTAATGGGTGTGACAATGTAACAAGAGTGACTAACATGACAAGCAGTAAGATTCGGAACTGTTTTTGAAACCTTCACCTTTCAGTCAATGTCTTTACATGATGGTGTTCCGATAGCTTCTATACTTGAGGGGGTCATGCGGAATATTTTAATGCTGTTAACGCATCATGAGGAATGTTCAAATTGGTCAGTACACTCATATTTGACTCATCTCCTTAGATTTTTGTCGGACTCTCTATAGTGAACAACCACGAATATTTGGATTATTTCATTGTAAATTGCAACAACTTTCAACAAGATAACCACAAAGCAAGGTATCAAAGTCATCAACCAATGACTGCTTGTTACCTTG
The DNA here is from genome assembly GCA_030435655.1 of Armillaria novae-zelandiae. Lineage (NCBI taxonomy): Eukaryota > Fungi > Basidiomycota > Agaricomycetes > Agaricales > Physalacriaceae > Armillaria > Armillaria novae-zelandiae. The sequence continues at coordinate 64,337 of JAUEPR010000133.1, forward strand.
CTTGTCAAGGTCTCTCAAGGTCAAGTTTTGGGATGACCAAGTCCCTCATGTCCTGTGATTTTTCTCAGCACATGATCTTTAATCCATATGCATAAAATTTGGTTTAGGATTGCATGCTTTCCAAAAAGAGTCATAGAATATCTCACTTGCCTGTCTCCATACATGTAAATTTTGTTGAGGGTTGCATGTTTTTCCAACAGAGTCATAGAATATCTCACTTGCCTATCTCTCTATAAAGCATGTGATGAACCTGGTGATGCACTTGTGAGACAACTGTGACTAAGCACAATTATGTTCACACAACATGTCCTTCCACGATGGCATATCTGTAGGATCTGTGTTTGATGGGATCAATGTAGATGCTATTGTAAAGCTGTTGGGAGACCATGAGGTTCATGTTAATTGAGATAATTTTCTATGTTAACCATGTTATAGATCCCAGTTGGTCCTTCAATTGCTGATAAATGTGAATATCTATACTATCTCATTGGGAATTGTAATGCCATTGAGCAAAATGCAGTTTGAGATGCTGCTACATCTCAGTTTTATGGATGGGAACAACCATTCAACCAATTACCAACCAGTTTGCTCTTATACATCATCAAGACACAACATCCAGGTTTACAATGGTTCTGCCATCAATATAATATTGGTAAATAACTGTTCTTGTCATGACATTATGATGTCCTGACCATTCAAAGATAGGAATATTCCTTGAAAATTAACATGAGAGGATTGCTATCATTTCCTTCAACTCCCCGAGTTTGAATGTGTATGGAATTTGGTGGAGATGCATTGCATTAATTCTTCCAATCCAATATTCTACGACAATATTCCTGTTCAAGACATCATAGGACTATTGTCCTTGGATCATGCTCATGAAATATTGAATTCATTATACAACATTCCTGGAGAAATGACACATTGACGAGACATGTTCGCTCAGTTCTGCACTATCCTCCCGACGAACGTGATACAGAACTTTATCACAGAGATTCAGAAGGACTATGAACACTGCATGCATTATGCTAAACGACTTTGGATGGATAATGAAAGAGAAGAAGACTCATTTCTATCTCCTGTGCATGAAGATTGCATTTGACAAAGATTATTAACATGTATCGAGTGAACCAACACCGTAAGTTATGAAATTACATTGGCACCTGAGATCATTTACATTGGCACCCTAAAATGCACACATACCTGCAGGGGGGTGGTGGAATGGAAATAACCAATGTGACCTACATTAACGTGTTTAAGGCGAGCTGGACCCCCCCCTCCCTCCCCCCTCCTTCCTTTTATAGTAATAATATAGCTATATTTGGTAGTAGTATTTCACGTGCTACTAGCCAAGGGTTACATCATCCAGGGGAATGCTTCAATTGGGTTGTTCCTGGCATAATTTTGGCTGGAGAATTGGGTGGAAAGCATGGATTTCAATCAAAATAGCCCTATTCATAGCATATTATGGTGAAAATACTCCATTCTCTCATTATATGATAGCTAATATAGGTATGTCGGTTACATGTTTAAGGTCCCTACCCCTCCCCCCTATGTTACGTCCCGGATTTACCCGATGCCACCCCCTTGCATACCCGACGTAGCCATGCCAATGCAATATATAAATATAAACACCGAACATGGCCAAGAGAAAGGAAAACTGCAAACCATAAAGCAAGGTATCGTAGTTGTCAACCGATGACCGCTAGTCTCAGCAAGCAAAGCCTTGTGGCGTGGGAGGACTACTTCGCGGCACCCGGGCCGAGCTTTACTCAAGTTGTGTTGCTTTGCTGCGGCTTGGCTCTCTGTCAACGGCTAGTACCTTCGTCCTCGGAATCAGGCTTCAACAAAGCCGCAAAGCCGTGCTTCGCATCTCCGGCATAGCGGGAGCTCCCAGCGGCGCTGTGGAAGTCTGAAAGTCAGATCTACATGACTGCATCCAGGCTCCATATGATATTTATGTCCTAGACACTGAGGCTCCGAGTCGACCAGATCTAGCGGCTGTACATAACTTCGAAAATGTCTCTCGCGATTGTTTAGCAGAGGGTTCATCGTCGATGCATCCTCAAGGCCTCAAGGTATGTCTCATGTCTGAGTCACTCTAGAGGGGAAGAAGTTCTAATTTCTTTTACAGCACATTCGGGTATTTCATTCGAGGAATGGCATGAAGGCAAACCTTGGTGACGCCAGGCCTGCAACACGAATCCGCTGAAGAAGATCAGAAGGGTGAGTGCTGGGACTCGGTGATGTGCGCAACGCATGGTCAAACTGAAGGTAGACTCCAGGCTTGAAGCTCGCCTTCCGATCCCGCGGATGCTAAATGCAATAGAAACATCGCGTCGTGAGAGAAAATCAGCTTCTTCTCTCGCGGAATAGAATATGGAAACTTCTTTAATCTTGGAGTCGGGGGGCACTGAGCCGTGGGACAGCTTCGCTCAGTTCTCCATAACTCAGTCAGACCTCCCTCTCGCTCGGAGATGGCTATGCAATGATTCGTTTGACGCCTCACTGAGAATCGACTAAAGAATTCTCAACTGAGACTTCAAGAGGAGGAGGAAAAACAATGAGAAGCCAAGTACTCCTCTCTGGTTTCATATATTTCGTTAAAAGAGAGCAGACGCGTTCGTCGTGTGCTTCATATCTATTCACACTGAGATCTGACATGAAGACTTCTAGCACAATCTCCGCCTCCCTTATACTGCTTTCCTTGGCCTTTAACGCCGCTGGTAGCCCCAGCAATCTCGGCCCCCTTCGTCGCAAACAACTCTCCCGAACGACTTCTATATTTAACAGTACGTGACTCTGTGTTCTTCAGGGCATCGGCTAAATCTCATTAACAGACCTCGCGCCTCAACCAGTTCTACCGACTATCCTAGAAGCTCTCTCAGCGGCAGCCACTGTCGGTCTAAACTTGACGGACATCCAGGCAGATATCTTGTCAGCCAATTCAAGCTGTCTTCGTTGTTCGTATAGCTGACGTACTCGCATTATAGGGTGGGGATGAAGAAGAAGAAAGAGCTTTTCTTCTTTTTCAGTATTAAAAACGCGGCCCAGTTCAAGAGCAAACTAGCTTCGGATATCCATCCCCTCATCACGTCAACGACCCAAATATTAAACGTTGCCACCCAGCCTTTAACAGCTATCAATCTCGCATTTTCCCACTCAGGACTCACCGCTCTAGATATCATCGATTTCCTAGGCGACCCGTTCTATGCTGCAGGACAGGAAGCCGATTCTGCCGCCATCGGTGACCCTGGAACCGGGAAATGGGTACAATCATTCCTGGGAAGATCTGTTCATGGGGTCTTCCTTCTTGCATCAGACACCATTGAAAACATAGATACTACTCTGGCGGAAGTATTGTCTATATTAGGCGACTCTATTAGCGAGTCACATCGCGTTCAAGGCGCCGCCCGCCCTGGATCCGAGGAAGGTCATGAACGTACGTCTTTTCCATTCATAAATCTCAGATGGTTGTTGATGAGAAGGCATACTCAGATTTCGGATTTATGGATGGTATCAGTCAGCCCGCCGTCAAAGGCTTCACACCAAACCCTTTACCGGGTCAGTTAGGCGTCAACGCGGGACAAATTCTACTGGCTGAGGTGGGGGATATCATTCCTCGTCCGCGTTGGGCCAAAGACGGCTCGTTCTTGGTGTTCCGTCAGTTGGAACAGCTAGTGCCAGAGTTCAACAAATTTCTGTCCGACAACCCGATTTCGGGACCTAATCTTCCTCTCACTCGCGAAGAGGGATCCGCCCTATTAGGCGCTCGTATGCTTGGAAGATGGAAAAGCGTATGTTTGTCATCCGAGAAGATATTCATCAGTAAAATGACAGTTGATTACAGGGAGCACCCATTGATCTTGCGCCATTGTTCGACGACCCCACGCTGGCGTCGGATCCTATGAGGAACAACAACTTCACTTATCACCATGACGGCGAAAGCAGCAGCGATCAGAGTCGTTGTCCATTTGCTGCGCACACCCGGAAGACCCGCCCTCGAGCCGATTTCACGCTAGAGGATCCCGTCAACCATATTATTCGCGCTGGCATTCCCTACGGACCGGAAGGTCAGATCCTTTTTGTTGAGCAAAGCCGGATGGCTTATAGAATGTTTATAGTGACACCTGAAGAATCACAGTCCAATAAGACGAATACTTCCCTAGAACGCGGCCTTGCTTTTGGTTCGTTTGAATGCTTTTGTGTAAATGGGCGTTGACTGATTGATGCTATGCCAACAGTCGCATACCAATCTAACATAGATATGGGCTTCCGCTTTTTGCAGCAGATTTGGGTCAACAACGCAAAGTGGGTCGCTTTTGTCTCTCTGAGTTCTGATCTAAATTTTCTGTAGCTTCTTCAAGCCCGGTACCGGTGTGGATGCTATCACTGGTAGCGCAGGAATCGATCCCTCTTCGAGAAGTCGTCCGATTGCGGGTCTGGATCCAACAGATCCTAACCGCGTTATCACTTTGCAGAACGGTGGGTGTTCACTTGAAAGTGAGCGCTGTTTTGGCTAATAACACTTGATTCAGATTTCGTAGTGTCACGAGGCGGCGAATATTTCTTCTCGCCTTCCATCTCCGCTATATTGAATGCCATTGTCGCCAAGTGAACAGGGGGGATGTTCAAGCAAAAGCAGTCTGATCTATACAGGAAAATAGGCAATGTTTTCGCAGACAGGATACCCTAATGGAAATAATAAATTTACTTTATGATAACAACATCTCAGGTTCGCAAATCATGCCTTCATGCCGATCGTTAGACCAATATCAAGAGCAGTTCATTTGCAAATTTCTACGCATATTGTAGCACCTTCCTCTATTGGACATTGATATAGCATCGTGCGCCTACTTAGCGACTGGATTAGATTCAGGCTATGCGCAACTGGTACGTACAGAAGTAAGGTTCAAGACATGATTATTATTAAATGACATCTGCATCTGTTTCCATTCCATGGCTTGTGAGTCAGTAGGCATACCAGAAGCAAGCTTAGTGTCCGTTAACAGCGGCGATCTCTAACAAGTGAACATGTGTACATTGACCATTCTAATTTTGCTGTATGTGGCAGAAGACCTTCGAGATCTCTACAAGTCGGACATATCTACCCTCCCTGATGTTCACACGTCCTGTCGATATTTGAAAGGCTGGTATCGCGAAGGGTGATGCGTTCTGTCAAACGCCCTTTGAATGACCCTGACTGTATGTTAAGAACATGTGCTGTTTTCCCTGAATGCCTAAACTCACTCCAGGCTTCCCGAAGACGGTCAAAGATCCTGGCATAGTGGACTCCTATTCGGACAATTTTATATGAGCTCGTGACTTTTTCGATCATACAACATTCAAAACGTTCTTCGACGATGATTGTCAAGACTTCCTGTATCTAAAGACTCCGTGTCTCCTTGCGAGATGTGTATAAGGACCCGTACAAGGAAGCAATCTCGAACAGTACGAATCTCTAACCCCTCTCTACAACGATGCCTTATTATGGTCCCGATGAACCGTACGAAACCATCATGCTCGAGCGCTATTTCTTGGCCGGGGATGTCGTTGTCGGATTAGGATTCGGTATGGACCATTTCTCCGTCACTTCCTCTCCTCGATGCTGATAATAACTCGTTACCCAGGAGTCCAAGCCGTGCTCTATGTATCTTGCGCATTATTCCTTTGGAAGCGACGAAAGCAAAACCCAATTTCTCTCTTCCTACTCGCATACATCACGTTGCTTTTGTCCATTGAGACTATCTTCGTTGGAGTTCAGGCCAATACGGTGCAGATGATATACATCGACAACCGCAACTACCCAGGGGGACCATGGCAATTCTTCCTCGACACCCAAAACCTGGCCGTGAACGTCATATTTTATGCGACACTCTTTGTTCTGACCTTTTTGTCTGACATACTAGTGGTAGGTCAACATGCGCTGTTGATTTCTGAGGATGTTATTTACCCCTAACATAGCTGTGGCGATGTTGGGTTATCTGGACAGCATCCGGCCAGGTGGTGGCATATATTGTAACCGCCTTTCCTGCTATAACACTTTTAGCTTCCTTCGGTATGTCTTGTTATTATCCAAATTATCACATCAACATCCATCTAACTTACCGTCGTACAGTGATGGGAACGTTGTGGACACTGCAGTCCAGCCAGCCCGGACTCTCGTTTTACAGTGCATTGCCACTTGCCTATGGGACATCATATTATGCGATATCTCTTGGCGTGAACATCATGCTCACCATTCTCATTATTCTCCGACTCTACATGTACCGCCGGAGACTCCTTACGAGTCTTCCCGCCGAGCATGCCCGTCATTATGTCTCGCTCGCTACCATCGTCGTCGAGTCTGCTGCACTCTACTCAGTTTTCGCTATTTTGTTCCTAATTACCTATGCTGTGGGACATCCGACTAATCAAATATTCCTGGGCGTCGCTTCGTCGACTCAGGTATGTTTTACTGTTCATCTAAAGCAATGACTTGCGACTAACATTCAGCATCCCTGGGTAACAGCAAATCGCAGCATACCTTATCATATACCGTCTGGCGGAGGGTCGTGCGTGGAAGAAGACCACTCTTAATACGCTTCCTTTGAGTTCCATGAACTTCGGCAATCCACCTGTCTGCGCAGAAAGCAGCACTGCGACACATCTAGGAACCTTGCAGTTGCACTCCCGCGCCAACAACGGAGCGAAGGAGGAAGACAGGTCAACAGACGAGGAAGTTTGATGGGATAATTACATTCCACGATGTCTCAAAAGTATATGCGCATTGCGCTTTGATCCTATCGTTTCCATATGTACCCGGCGCTTTTATCTTGATTAATATTTATACCCCTGTATCTTTTCTGACAAGGTCTGTAAAACTGTACGGTCGAGAAAATCCACATAGTAATTGTGATAACTTCTTAGCGGATATTATCTTTTTCTCTATAATCCTCGATGACCGACGTGGGGGTCTTGTACTCTCCGACTGGGAAGTATCGGTGATCAAACCTAGGCATCATTCAAAGGCATTTCCACAAAAAGCTGACTACCGAGCTTACCCGAAAGCAGCAGGACCACCGCTCTTGAGTCCTTTCTCGCTTTGCCAGAGTGGCGATCCTGCCATGACAATCACAGTTACCCGCAACCCATAAGAATCTAAAAAAGGCATATCAACGACGGTTCTTGGGTCGATGAACCGTGACCTACACATCTGGGTGCCCAAGTGGGAGCCGCTCTGGGAGTCTAACACGCAGATGAGGTCCGGTACAATAGCAGCAACCTATAGGTTTAGATGATCAGATATAGCAATTGAAGCATTGGATCGACATACACTGCGCGCGCCGTCGGGCTTCTCACTATAGGCGACCAAGTTCTCGTTCTGGAACGGAATAATCATATGATCATCTGGGCCATGGTCCATATTCAAGTTAATAGAGGAGCTGTCTTCTAGTTCATCTTCGCCCAGTCGCGCAATCTTCACTTCTCCCCAAGTGAAACCTGCCCGGACTTCCTACAGAAACTCGTGAATAATACGAACACGGATTGTAGATAAAGACACAAACCCGAAAAACATTAACAATCTTCCCGATAAACAAGAGCTTGCCGTTCTGCAGCTTCAAAATCTCGTCTGGCACACTCTTCAAATCACTGGTCGAGCAGACGATAAGTGTCAGGTTTGACTGTAATGAACGCGACGCACTTCTTCTGCCGGCACATAGCAATAGCCCGACCAACTCCCCACGCTTGGCTCAAAGTACGGCGGATACCATAATCTCTGGTCTCAGCTACGGTCATTGGCGCAGGGACGAGTGCGGCACACGAGCCCATCTCCGTCGTTACAGTTCTCATAAAGGCCTCCACCGCATAATCATCTTTTGCGCGGCTCATAATCTACGTGTCCATTAGCCTTTAATATAAAAAGCCAAGTCTACGTACCATAACGTTACCGTCTCCATCGTGTAAAGCACAAGGGATGAGACTGCGGCATGCTCAACGATGAGGACTTTCCGGAGACCATGGATTGCAGGTTCTGCTCACGCATTTGATAAATTATATACGGCTATGATCGAAATCAATTAGTTCTCTCGTCCAGCTGTAGTGCACAAATAACACACAAGGTATAGTTTGATGGAGATTAGGATAGGCTGAACGCATACATCAGCATGAACAAACCAAAGTCAGCTGTATAGCATACCACGACCCATCAGATCACCATCCAAAGCAGGAATATTATAGTAGCTGCAAAAATATCACTGTGCTATCAAGAACAGGAAACCCTCTATAACGCACTGAGACAATATCAACGACTGCATCCCATTACCACCGCCGATTTCACCACTGCAGTTCAACACATCAGCTATCAAGGAAGATGACGAGCAACGAAATCAAGTCCTACCACAACGTAGCAGCATACTCCGAAATACCGCAGTGACGGGCTAATTCCTTGCCGGCGGTCAATATTTGCTTTGCATCCCCAAGTCTCTCTGAGCTAACAGACGGAGAGCCCATCATACCGCCCCGAACCACATACGCTTCATCCGGGAGAGAAGAATGATCGACCACCTTGATACAACCACCATCACGAAGAATTTGTCTGGCGATAAGATATGAAGGATAAGGCGATCCGCCTCCTCCCTGTCATGTAAAATGGATTAGTACCCCGGGAGAAGATCACTAATGTCTGGCAACGAACAGTTCCGAGTACTCCGCATCCTTCCATGATGAAAACTGCAAGGAAACAGACATGCGCATGAATGGTATGAATCAGAAGGAACTGAAGCACGCGCACAAAGATCCGTCTCATTGACGATCCATTCATTGCCGATGATGGTAGGTCTGTAGGATCCATAATCGATCGCTTCTACGACCTCCGCGCCCTCCGCGAGAATTTCTTGTGTGGCCTCAACCTCGTCTTCTTCAGATAGGTCAACTTGACTGTCTTCCGATTTTCTTGGGATAATAACACCGCCTTCCTCTGGCGTCTCAAGCTCCCCAATGGCCTTAACAATGATCCTCGTAGCCTGATTGGTCACGTACTGCAAAAAATCAACATCAAAAAAACGCAAAACAGGCAGCGAACTCGACTACCTGTACAGGCAGAATATTGACTTCAGCGATTCTGACCGTTTCAGGATCCGCGCCAGCTCTCGTCGCTTCAGCCATAGCCTGTATCTGGATCCGTTCAACAGTATCTTGAAGACTCTTGCCCTGCAGAATTTCGATGGTGTCTATTTCCCCCGATACAATTGCGATCGCGGCCCCGACTGCGTTGGCGACACTGTGAAAGGGAGGGACACTGTATAAAAATAAATCAGCATAGCAAGGCAAAGCTGGATTCCGTAAGTACTTACATGATCTCTTTGACTCCAGTGAGAGCAGGAGGAACGATAATAGATCCTCCACCAACAAGGAGCAATGTGCAATCCTCTGGACTCGTCTTCATGCGGTCGACGACGCTCTAAACCGAGGTTATGAGAGGCGTGCGCGACTACAACGGACTAGACCCACCTCCAGTAGCCGTTTGATAGCATATTGGGCTTTCACCGCCACTTCATCGCTGACCGCAGACACCAAGGACGCGTCGCCGATCTCCTTCTTTCCAGAACGAACAGCGATGTCAGTCGCAGTTAGAGCATCGCCACCGAACACTTTCGCGTCTTGAGTTAACTTTTACAAAGGCGGTCAGTCTTGAATGAAGAGAACAGGGTTGATCTCACAGAAAGACCAACGGAGTCCGGGCCCACAGTAACCTTCGTATCTTCAGCGCGGACTCTGGAGCCACCTCCCAGACCGATGGAGCTGATATCTGGCATAGAGAAACTTTGCAAAGAGGTCGACATGCATCAGGTCGATGAGCCACACAGGACTCACTTCGTACGAACACCCCCCACTAGTAATATATTGAGGATGTGGATGATTCATGGACCAAGCAATGCACCTTCAATAAACGCCGCAGCTTGCCGAGGAAATCCACTCGGTAACAGCATCCCGACATCTGTGGTCGTCCCACCTACATCCATGACAAGCATGCCCTTCCCTGTTCCTTCCTTGCTCTTGAGGTCGATACCGGCCAAATACGAAGCCCCTCGCATGGAATTGGTGGCCCCAGACGAAAATGTGCGGATAGGCAGTCGCGCAGCATCGGCTGCCGTCGTCAGCGTACCGTCATTCTGAAAAAGAGGAAACGTGAAAGTACTGGTGATATCGGAACAAAGAAGCTACCTGAGTGATGTAAAGAGGACACGTCAACCCGAGCCTCTTCATGGCCCGCTCAAATCCTCGTATGGTATGCTGAGCAAAACTCGTTATCGATGCATTCAGGATGGAGGCATTTTCACGTTCTAGGAAGCCGAGTTGTCCGACTATGATAGTAGCTGTCAGCCGCAGGCCGTTGAACTGGCACGGAGAAACATACCATCACGAGAACATATAATGTTGACGGCTACACCGAGTTCCTTGGCAAGTATGTCTCGAACCTTGTACTCGTTGCTACCTGACACGTCCAAAGGAGAAACTGATACACCTTAAGCAAGGTAGAGAGAAAACTGGAACTAGCGACTCACACACTCCGATAACGACGACGTTCTTCAGTCCCTTTGCCTTAATCTGTATCGCCTGTTCTACGATCTCTGCCTCCACAATATCATTGATTAGACGACCATCTCTGAAAGTCGATATTACTCATATTGAATGGGACGAAGATCTTGGGCTTACATCTGGAGACCACCTTTGATTATCGCGTAGTGCCCATTCATGAGCTTCTTCAGATTCTCCGGGAAATCAATGAACTATACAAATGTCAGACTAAAAGACAAGAGGATCATGCAATCGAACTAACAGGCGGAACCTCGGCAGTGTAAGGAGCAGCAAGTCGAATGACAGCCACCTTCTGCAACCTCCTGGCATCGGATTGAACGACAGCATTGATAAAATGCTATGCAAACAATTAAGTAAGAAACGAGAGGTCGTCGCAACATGTCAAGAACTAGCTTACTGTTGTCCCAATGGTTAGACTCAGAACCTTCCCACCGCGAGGGTCGATGTTCACATCAGTCAGGACCTTCCTCACTGCAGCCTCGATACCGTCCGTGACATCGACGGTCGTTGCGTGCTTGAAAGACGCGACTATACCGCGTGTCTCCAGGTCATGAGTCTTGGAGAGATCGACAATGACACTGTCGGTATTCGTTCCTGATCCTTATCGTGAGCTCACTTCATGAGCAACACATGCAAATACACACCTCCAACGTCGACACCAATTCTGTACATGATAACACGGAAGAGTGATTGTGTATCGCGATCACCATTTACCTAAGCCTATTACCGGGTGCCGCTCCAATTGGCCGAGGTTTCCATTTAAGTGTTGACGGCTCCAAGTTTCGCAGGCATATAGTGACAAGAAATTAGCATACAACAAAGTGAGCAGTACGTTGACGAGGTGGTGATAAAAGGAAAGAAGATGCACAAGCATAGTGGCTGTGCGATTTCGCCGGCGGCTCAATAAGAGCAGTTGACGTTCGTCTTTGGTCTAGTCAGCAAATTATCTGCGTTCCGCAAGGTCCGTCTGCTCACAGCGCCCATGATGATTGGGTGGCCTGGAGCCCATCAGGAAGGCGAACTTTCTATTGTTCTAGTTCTATGGGATGTGGAGAAGTGATAGGTAGAACTGATTCTGCATGAAATTCTCGCGAAAATACTAGGTACATAATACAAAGGTCATAGAAATAAAAATAATAAAATATGTGTCTCGCCGTGGCATAGAGTATCCTGTAAAAATGTCGTTAACATCAGCCCGCTATCAAGTTAGACGGCAATGGTATTCAATAGAGCGGAGATGGAAGGCGAGAAGAAATATTCGCCGCCCCGCGATACAACGAAATCTGAGTCCAATACGATTAGCCCAAACAGCGCTCGTTTTTAAGTGAATACCCACCGTTCTGCAACGTCATAGCGCGGCCAGTGTCTGATGGATCTAGACCAGTAATCGTACGATTCCTCGAAGAGTGATAGCTTCCCGCAGAACCAATAATAGCATCCACACCGGTGCCAGGCTTGACGAAGCTAAGGAGGATTGAGACCAGCATGCCAGATCAAACATTGATGACCCACTTTGGGTTGTTGATCCAAACCTGCTGCAAAAAGCGGAAGCCTTGAGCTATGCAAGATTGATATGCGACTGTGATAGCATCAATCACTTGACACTCATTCACACGAAAGCCTCTAACTAACCAAAAGCAAGCCCGCGCTCTAGGGTAGGGTTCGTCATATGAGATTGTGATTCTTCAGGGGTCACTGTAAACATCCCATAAGCTGTCTAGCTTCGTCCGACAAAAATGATCTGACCTTCAGGCCCGTAGGGAATACCAGCGCGAATGATGTGGTGCATTGTATCCTCACGCTTCAAATCAGCCCGAGGGCGTACCTTCCTAGTGTGCGCGGCAAAGGGACATCGAGACTGGTTGTTGCTATTTTCGCCGTCATGATGGTAGGTAAAGTCATTGTTCCTCATACGATCCGACGCCAGTGTAAGATCGTCGAACAACGGTGCAAGATCGACGGGAGCTCCCTGTATTCAGAGATTAATTAGTCGCGCGAATACTTTCTCGGATGAACAACATACACTTTTCCATCGCCCAATCATGCGAGCTCCCAACAACGTGGATCCCGCCTCGGGAGAGAGCTTAATACCAGGCTCAGAAATAGGATTGCGGGACAAAAAATCGTTGAACTCTGGCACCCGCTGCTCCAATTGACGGAAGACCAGGAACGAGCCACCCTTAGCCCATGACGGGCGAGTAATAGCTGTGGCATCCCCTTTCTGGCCCAACAAAAACTGACCTGCATCGATGGATGTTTGGCCTGACAAAGGCGCTTTTGTAAAGCCGTTAACGGCGGGCTGGCTGATACCATCCATGTATCCGAAATCTGAATACTCTCATCAGCCAAAACCGTCATGGATTGAAAGATCGCACTCTCACGTTCATGGCCTTCCTCCGATCCAGGGCGCGCAGCGCCTTGAACGCGATGCAGTTCGACAACAGAATTGCCTAGCGTCGACAAGATCTTCGATAGAGTCACATCGATGTTTCCAATCGTGTCTGATGCAAGGATGAAAACGCCATGAACAGATCTTCCCTTAAATGATGTTACCCAGTTTCCAGTGCCAGGATCGCCGATGGCTGCAGAATCAGCTTCCTGTCCTGTAGTATAGAACGGGTCACCTAGATCATCGATGATGCCCAGAGCAGTGAGGCCTGGGTGAGAAAAGGCGAGATTGACAGTGGTTAGAGGTTGAGTAGTGACATTCAATATCTGGGTCGTGGAGGTGATGAGGGAATGGATATCCGAAGCCAGTTTACTTTTGAAGTGGGCCGCGTTTTGAATACCAAAAAAGAAGAGTAGCTCTTTCTTCTTCTTCATACCCACCCTGTACCGGGGCATCAGTCAAAAGAGCAGCAACGACAGCTGTTCACTGACAATATATCTGACTGGATGTCCGTTAAATTTAGACCAACACTGTCTGCCTCTGAGCGAGCTTCGAGGAAAGTTGGAAGAAGTGGTTGGGCGGCGAGGTCTGTTCACGAGCGTGAGTTGAGGCTCTGGCGAGCGCATAGCAGCGCCTACCATTGTATATAGACGTTGTTCGGGCGATATGTTCTTGAAAAGGCTGGTCGGGAGTATTGGAGCTACCAGCGACATTGAAGACCAAGGAAAGTAGTAGAAGAGAAGCAGAGACCGTGATAGAGGTTTTCATGTTGGTTGTAGGAGAGTAAGAAGGGAGATTACATAACTGGCGCGCCTGCTCTCTTTTATAGAAAGAATGGGCCGTCGGTGAACAGCACTTGGCTCCTCGTTGGAAGTCTTCTGTCGGTATCCAGGGCGACATGAAATGAAAGTACATGTTTTCTGCATAACCAGTGTGTGTGCATAGCCAGCTCGAGTGAGAAAAGAAGCTCCTAGATATTGAGAACCAAACGAAACTGTCCCCGATGCTCACTGTCCCGACTTTAATGAACACATACAAAGCTTCTAATATGCTGTAGATTCTTGACAGAGAAGCAGATGGTTTTGAGTACCCGTTGACAGGTGGATGTCACCGTCGCGTTTTAGCATCCATGGATCGGAAGTCAAGTAGGGTCGATACACATCATCAAGATTGACCTTCGGTTCCCCCAGGCAACTCAGGCAAATAGCAGGAATTTCTTGTAAAGAGTCTATAACCCCAACCTCAGCCCATATGACAGCGTGAGACATATCTCTGAGAATGAAAAACACGCAGGCCGCTCCAGTTTTCGGTTGAGATACACTTTGAGCTTATATACAGATGTACGGTCGCTCGCCTCGAAAGACGATGTAAGTCGACGATTGGCGAGCCGTGTCTAGGGCAGAGACGTCATAGGAGTCCAATCGAGATGTTTCTCAATGCACAAGGAGCGCAAGCGTTCGAAAATCCACGCTCATTGCGATGTGCAGTTTTGTTGGATCTAAGGATGGACGTGTTCCTGGCGCCTTGATGATTGGTAGAGAGGAAAGAGAAGTGTTGCCAGTGAACAAACCAGGCAATATTCCCACGCCGCAGCTACCTTATCAGGCCCCATCAACTCATAAGGTCCTATCGGGTAATTTGCGACCTCAAAATTGGCCGTTGACAAGAATGACTACTTATAGCGTGGAGTTTTATTGATTTGTTTGTCAGAAATGAATGCAAAATTCCTAATACTTACTGGGAGACATACGTGTGGTGTAGCATACTACTACTAGTAGTACAAGCCATTTATGGAATCGTGTTAGTTACGGCGTACCGATAAATGTTTCGTGGACGCTAATTAAGCATGCTCATTCGGTCGAAAACTCTCGGTTCAAACAGGTGGGCGAAAGGCTTCGCAAGACAGGAAAGGACAAAGAAAGGATATGTTGACATTTTGCGAGATGCTCGTGGCCAAGGTAGGGGGGGGAATCATCTAGATGACACCACGGCATACACAGACACGGTCATAGTTCGCTATAGTTTAGAGTATCTAATGAAAGTGTGGTGGATGTTACGCATATATTTGATATTTTATGTGGCAATTTCGTTAGATAATCTCTGCCCCACTGTAAGACGAAATCTGTCAAAGAGTTAGCCAGAACGCCGCTTGTGTTCAAATGGACCCACACCATTCTGCAATGTGATAGTACGGCCTGGAGATGTTGGTCCACGACTGGTAAATAGATGACGTCTTGAGGAGGGGCGATTCCGGCAGCTCCGATTATAGGATCGACACCAGTTTCGGCTTTGAAGAAGCTAAAAAAAAATACTCAGAAAACGACACAGAGGGTAAAATTAAATGACTTACCTTGCGTTTTTGATACAGTTCTATTGCAAGAGGCGGAGGCCCTGGACGTCAGATTGATAGGCATATACTATCGCTTTATTCAGTTGACTCTCGTCTGGGCTAAAACGTCCAAGTCGCCGAAAGCAAAAGCAATGCCGGGTTCTATGGAAGTAATCGTCTTATCAAACCGTGATTCTTCGGGTGTCGCTATAAACATTCTATAAGCGGGCTGGTTTCGCCTAACCAAAAGTATCCACGCGGAATACCAGCCCATATCGTCGGCGAGATATCGGCTCGAGAACGTACTTTTCTGGTATGAGCGACCGATAGGCGCAACCCTGGATCGATACTACTTTCACCTTATGATGGCAGATGAAGTCTTTATCATTCTTAGTCGAATCATCTCCAGCATAGGTACGTCAGATAAAGGTGCAAGTTCGACGGGAGCTCCCTGTAATTATAGCTCAATCCTGGGATAAATATCGTCTCAGACGAATAACATACAATTTTCCATCATCCAATAGAGGCGATCCCTTTTCACGAGTGAGAAAACACCGAGGTCCATGTTCAAAGATCGCATTGTCTAACATAAACTTGTTGAACGCTGGAACCAGTTGCTCCATCTGACGGAAGACCAGGGACGGACCGTCTTGACTGTTTAGTTCAGAGCGGACGAGTAATAATAGCGTCCGCATTCTCGCCGAATCAAATTTCTCCAGCATCCCTTACACTGCATGGTGGTCTTGATATTTGAACCTGAAATATTGAATTTGAAAGATATTTATTTTAATCATGTTTGAGTCTAAAATACAGTGAAGAAACTTTGAATATATTTTTGATATTTGGGAAATTTGCCTCACAACCCAAGAAAAACAGGAATACTGAAAAGATGTTTCAACTATTACTTCAATATTTTGAGTTGAAACCTTGCTAAAAATAGATATCTTTCAATTTCAGTATTTTAATCCTAAATATCAATGCCATCATGCAGTGTTACGAAAGGCTGATTTATTCCGCCCATGAATCAGAAATCTGAATACCCATCGTCAACAACCCATTATAAAGAGAAAAATCGTAAAGCTTACGTTCATGGTGGCCTTTCTTATCCAGGCGCCGCGGCGCCTGGAGCACGGTGTAGCTCGTCGATAGAGTCGCTTAGAATCCACAACAGTTCAAATAGAATTCCATCGATGCTTTCCGCTGTGTCTGATGCAAGATGGAGAATACTGTGGGCACATCTTCCCGCAAGTGGCCATTTGCCTGTTCCGGGATCACCGTTGAAGGCATGCTCACATAATACATGGAGAATTGGTAGACGGGAACAGTCGGCATTCCTGGTAAATACTGTTAGTAAAGCAAACGGCTCAGTTAGTCACACCTAGTAGTGGTGATCAACTGAGGTGCAGAAAGGGGGAATTCGTAGGTATATGCAACGGAATGAAAAGGACCTAGGTGTCCGAATATAGTAAGTAGGTTCGAAATGATAAACGATCAGTATGATAAAACGGGTCAGGATGAATACACTCAACAGATACTAAGTACAGCTTGAAGTACAGTTGTGGCGTCCAAGAGAAGTACCGGTAGAACTTAGCTGCGTAATAAATAGTAGGTAACAAACAGCAGGTACGCGGTCCGGATACCGTCACAACATATTCCCACGCCGCAAACATGCCGGAAGCTTAGTTCACTGCAAGATTGCCCATAGTACATATTCTGTTACGTCTGTGGCAGTGACCCTCCTGCCAGGAATTCTCCTTCGTTTTTCTCGGAGAGTTATCAAGTACTATTTTCAAAGAATCATCGTTCGTTGAATGTTGATCCGCTCTCATTCCATAAAAGCAGCGTCGCCCTTCAAGTTGAAGACCGGCTTGATTCATTGACCAACTCTGGAAAATGAACGAATCTCACCGAGCCGCCCGTGTGGCCATCCTTCTGGAGGTTTCACATAGTATCAATCAAGTATATTCTTGTGGTGAGTAGGGTCGTTTGTTTAAAGTTGATAATTACTAAAGTCTAAATGGTCTACGCATTTCAAGAAAAGAAAGCCAAATAAATTAACACACATCCATGTATTCCCTGCACCGTTCCCTGAGCCTGACCCACCTCCCACCATTCCAGTGCCTAACCCTCGCCCACCCATCCTGGGCAGCCATGTTCTCTATCCATATTAACACGGAGCAAAGCGCAAAATCTGCGTAGGAAACCTGATGCCCCATCGCAACCACTCCATCACCATCGCTGGCATTCTTGTCCAAAATCGTAGCAAGAAAATCAAACTGCTCTTTGACAAGCATCCACGCATGTTCCCGTTGCGGTCCCGGGGGTAGGGATTGACTCATGTGCGTATGAGTCTGGCTGTGCTCCGGGAGCTGCTGGTGGCTCAAAGGAACCATAATTGGCAACAGAGGTTTGACGAACACCTCCTGGATGTAGTTCACGAACAGTGTTTGTAGCGCGCGCGATCCTTCAGGGAAGACCGGGCGCGCTGGATAGCGGGACTCTAGATACTCGGCGATAGTATTCGGGTTGGACAAGATCTGGGGCGCGGATGGGTTCAATGTGGGATCCACTATGACGGGTAAGGTATAGACTGGTCTCCCGTCGCTTCTCTGGGAACTCGGAGGGGCTCCGATAGATCGCAGAGTCATATCTATATTTTGGAATTCGACCCAGACGGTACGATATCTGAGGTGCTTGTAGTTTAAAATGAAACTGACAATGTTAATTCAAGGAGGACTCCAAGAAGCGTAATGTTAACTCACCGTATTCGCCATATGTTCGGCGCCCAAGGTTGGGCATTGTGTCCTGGAAGGTCATACAACGTGATCACTGGGGGACTGGAGGGACGCCTAGACATGAAAACAAGTTCTATGTGAGAGATTTGGGCTTCGTACTGTTTTATACCGGTCGGTAGGCATTTCGCGTTTATGACTTGTGAACCTAGTCAAGATTTGATCATTATCAGAAGGTCAACGTTACAGCGCCGAAGTGGGGTGGCACTCAAGGACTCCGAGGCGCAGGCCAAAGACAGTACCTTGAGACACGAAGTGATATAGGCACCGTCAATAAGAGTCACTACTTGTTCCATTACATATTCTGATCTTGATTTTTAAGGGAGTTCCGTGTTCAATCCTGGTCAATCGGGAGTAGCATCTATTGACTTGGCGCATGATATAGCAACTTTCGGAATCCCCCGTTTATTTCGACACTGACATTAATCTACCCCAACTTAGTTTCTCGAGGCTGGGTGTATTTCATAAGTACGCGGGGACCAGTGCTTCTTTGCTGTGTACATTATCTCAGCTGTAAGGCAGCGCGGCGGGTTTGTTAGCTGCACTTGAAATTTGCCATCAAAGCCGATGAACGTCTATAACTAGCGAGGGAATCGAGGACAGCAGATGTATCTTTCTTCTCGGTGCGCATTGTACAATCTAGACGCGGGTTCGGAGTGAAAGATACGGCAATCTTCGGGCGCTTCAACTTGATTTAGGATTCTGTCTGCGATAGTCTCGGGTAAGTACCCGCAGAGATAGTAACTTAACAGAGAAAGCTGAAACTTTATTCGGCGGGCATCTTTCCCTGGTGCTTAACAATCTCAAAGGAAAAGGTGCTGCGGCAACGGGTGGTATTACTACCACAGGACCGGCATGATTGCTGCGACCGATCTGGCATTCTTGTCACGTCTTGTATGTCGGCAGACAGCGCTGCTGTTACGCTTTTGACTCGTAACTTCGTCGGAATCGGCAGTGGTGTGATCGGCGGTTGTAAAGAAGAGAAATTCATACCATATGTGATGACAATTTCCCGAGCCTCTGCGGACATGGGTCTCCAAAAATAATACCTATCAAAGCGGTTTAAATATTAATTACCATAACTCCTATAGCTCATATCCTTTGACACCTTGCTTGTAATAATCAGAGAAACATGCATTAATACCATACCAAGACCCATTACTACTGAAAATTCTATCTACGAAAGGCATATACCAGTGCGTCGCGTGAAGAAAGGTTAAAAAGTACAAAATACTACAACAAAAGCGAAAATAAATCGAAATACAACACAACAATAGGGCGCAATAGCAAAGTGGTTACTGTACTTCTACTGAAGCAATTTAAGAGAATCAATTGGACCGGACTTTAGCACTCATCCATGTAGGGCCGGCATCGTTCCCACAGCTGGCACCATCTGCCGCCGTTCCAAGTCCTCACCCTCGACCACCCATCTTTCGGCGCCATCCGTTCGATCCAAATCAGAACCGAGCAGACCGCGAAATCCGCGTAAGAAACTTCTCGGCCCATCGCGACCACCCCATCTCCGTCCCCGGTATTTTTAGCCAAGACGTTGGCGAGAAAGTCGAACTGCTCTCTGACTGCAACCCAGGCAGCCTCACGCTGTGGGCCAGGAGGAAGAGACTGTCCCGGGGGACTCGGAGTGTCAGCCGTTCGGAAGTGTGATTGGCTGCGTTCTGGAAGGCGCTGATGGCTGAGTGGGACCATGATGGGCAGGAGGGGCTTTACGAAGACTTCCTGGATGTAGTGGACATAGAGTGTTTGGAGCGCACGAGATCCCTGGGGAAAGACAGGTCTTGCGGGGTAGGTCGATTCGAGGTATTCAGCGATGGTGTTGGTGTTGGAAAGGATCTGGGGAGCGGCGGCATTTCTCGTGGGATCTACGATTACGGGAAGGGTGTATACGGGGCGACCATCGCCTCGCACGGCACTAGGTGGGGCACCCATTGATCGAATAGTAGCTTCAACGTCTGGAAATTCGACCCATATAGTGCGATAGCGAAGGCGCTTATAATTTAGTATAAATCTAGTAATGTATTCAGTCCAAGTAAGCGCGCAGGAACGCTGAAGAACCTACCGGATGCGCCATATATTCGGAGCCCATGGCTGGGTGTTTGGGCCGGCAGCGTCATAAAGCAGTATCGTTGGGGCTGAAGCGATAATACGCGGCTGGTGGCGCGACATTACTAAAGTGGCTCGTTAAGGAAATGCGCACAGCGCAATTTTTTTTAGAGCCTCTACGTCGTATCAGGGAACGACGACGTGCAAGATGCAACGACCCAAGACGAAGCCTGCTGCTACTAAGAGCTGGTGCACAGCGAACTTATATACGGGACTCCAATGACAATCATATCCGGAACAGCGCCCGTCATCAACACCGAGAGGAAGGCTCAGAGGGGAACAAGGACGAATCGATAGCGAACCAGTGCAAGTCCAGAGCAAATAGGAAAATTACTCTGGGATAGCAAAAAAAATGAGGCATCGTAAATTTCCCAAGAGGGAATTCAGAACGATTTCACAGCAATATGAGCGCAAATCGCATCGTCATAGACCCTTGTGGCAGTACAGCCACGATCGCCGGCGGGATGCTCAACTGGGATTTTTACGCAGAGATACCTCCCTGTTTCATGGAGTTGTGGGTCCTTATGAGTCCTAAATGAGAGGCGATAGTAGACAACGGTTGTTCTTATAACTACCTGGTTGCCATGACTTGGATATTACTACAATGACTTTGAAAAACGATGCTGCACAGCCTTGGGTACCTGATCATGTCGCACGATGACTCATAGTTTAGTGTTGGCATCGATTTTGAATTGCGCTTTAAAGAACGGGACAATAAAGTCTGTTTCCAGCTTTGTCTTATTAACGTATCAGACCACGTTCCAATATTTAAAGCTAAGCACAATTCATCTTTTTGTGAAAGTTCGAATTTTGGAGACTCACATATCGGCTTCTACTTGCTGCCGCCACAGCTATAACACCATCCATTTTTAAAAAAAGTCGGTCGAATTCTCTCCGTGTGGCAGCGGGAGGGCGGTCGCAAAAGGAATCCGGGACTGGAGTGAGGGGAAGGACCGTGCCGTATTTGTCAAACACGTGGGATCCTAAAAAAACGTGGCCTCTGAAGGCATAGCCAAACATCGCCTTACGAGCGTCATACCGACTCCCTCAGTGTCATATACCGCCCCAAAAGGGGGCAACAGCCAGAAGAGGACAAACTGAACGTCGTAAAATTATGGGATTCATGCCAACGGTTACATATTCAGGCCAATGAGTCAAGAGGGAACCTGGAGCGTTGACGCTTGAGCGATTTCCGAAAATCCACTCAGAGTCCGATTTGATGTCAAACATGGACCCATATAGTCAATTGCTACCACACCTACTCTGCCCTTCGAATCGCACCCCAGTCAAAAGGTCGCCCCGCTTGTCTCGGGGCATACTCAGCGTCTATTACTCTTTTACATTTCCTGATTAGGTAGATCACGCGCGCGCCAGTCTGCACCTGGAATCCAAGCCATGGGACGGGTATCGAGGCTATTCAAAAGATCTCCGGCTTGCGCTCGATGTTTCAAGATTTCGCTGGGGATGATTAAGTTCGTCACCGCGTCCCGCAAACGAGTCCGTGCATCTCACTTCTGAACAAAAGATTTCTATTGATAAATACTTACGTTCCATGCACCGCGTCACAATTTTCATACGGACTTGGCATACTGATTTAACCCGGTGACCAGCGCGAATCACTCAGCACCAGCGCATCATGACGGCATGCTGTAAATAGGCGCGGTTACAACCAATGGGATGATCAAAGGGAATTGGAGTCTCAGCAATCAGAAAATGCGTACAAGGAATTAAAGCAATTTGAAAGACTGTCTATAGCGTACAAAAATCTACTTACTTCGCTTCTCGACGAAATATTGTACAATCGTTTATGTAATTTCCTTTCCGACCACTCAAGCGGAGAGTTTAGTCTTGAGCAAAGCCTTGAGAGTCTCGCCGTCCTCAGCAAACTTCTTGATACCTTCGTGCAACTTGTCGAAAGCCATTTGGTCTTGGAGAAGTGTCCAGCGGAACTCGGGCTCGTTGTCAATGTAAGTGACCTTGGGAAGATCCTTGGCTTTGGCAGCTGAGGTAGCACACGTGCGTCAGATGATACGTGAGGGCATATGGATAGAAGACTCACCGGCAACCGAATCGAGTTTCTTGGGGACAGGCTCCGTTGACTTTTTCAATTCTTCGAGAAGGGAAGGCGAGATGGTCAGGAAGTCGACACCGGCCAAGGCTTTGATCTCTCCGGTCTATAAATATCGTTAAGTATACCCACGACGGTTAAAGCGAATGCCGGGTGCGCACGTTACGGAAAGAGGCACCCATAACGATGGTTTTGTAACCATACTGCTTATAATAGTTGAAGATCTTCTTGACGGAAATAACACCAGGGTCCTCGTCACCCTCAAAGGTCTTCCCAGTAGACTTCTTGTACCAGTCTAGGATCTGTGCGGATGTGAGATCAATCGATACCAGATAGAAGGTTTATTTACGCGGCCAACGAAAGGAGAGATCAATGTCACACCGGCCTCGGCACAAGCTACGGCTTGGCCAAATCCGAAGAGGAGGGTAAGGTTACAGTGAATACCGTCGTCCCGTTCAAGTTCCCGGGCAGCTTGGATACCCTCCCAGGTTGAGGCGATTTTGATGAGAATACGGTCTTTTTTAATGCCGACTGAATCGTAAAGGGCAATGAGTTCCTTGGCCTAGTGGGGAAAAGTAAGGAGGAATATAGCGATAATAGACAAATATTGCGCACCTTGGCCTTTGTTGCCTCCTTGTCAAAGGAAAGACGAGCATCGACCTCAGTGGAAACCCGGCCCGGGATGATAGCGAGAATCTCTTTGCCGAATTCGACAAGCTAAAGATGACGAGCATGATAAACACAGAGCTCCACACAATTCGGATCATACTCACGAGCCTGTCCATTGCCGCATTGACCTGGGTGTCAATGTCACCACCCTTGGACTTGCCAAAGGCAACAGCAGTGTCAATGAGACGAGCATATCCGGCCTTGTTAGACGCAGCCAGGATCAGCGATGGGTTGGTGGTCGCGTCCTACAAGAGATACGTCAGCATACCGAGAGCCGCTAGCATTGTGCACGCTTACCTGTGGCTTGTAGACATCGATGGCTACATCGTCGACATCATCAGTGGTAATTCGCAGCAGTATTCACGAAAGACAAACATTCGAAGTCGCCAGAGTCGGATACGACGACAGTACCAGTCTGCTTCAAATAATCGAGAGAGGTCGTCATGATGGTTGGGGAGAAAGAAATGTCGAGGATGTATAACCCGTTGTAAGCGTCACAGGCGATCATGTGATGAAAGATCGGCCCGATTTTTGATCCCTTGGGTTAGTAAGCGATTTCCATTCGTTGTAGGTAGTTCTCGTCGAAGAAACATTTTAGTGTTTGTTAAACACCTAGGATAAGAATTACAGGCTGTCGCAAGCTTTCAACTGAAGACCGAGGCTCAGGTACAATCAAAGGTAAAGTCTGATAGACGAGGATCCCGTTTAGGTGTGACCATTTTTATCCTTCACATTTTGTACTGATCCAAAGTATCGGAAGGACAGGAGTATTTGTTTACTTACAAATTACCCCACTTATGTAATACTTTTACCGCGGATTGGCGCTGCGTCACGTTACTTCATATCCTTGTAAAACAAGCCGCGTAACAAGTTATCCCGCCAGCGCTTTCTTCCTCTGGATGTCTACCCATGAGTCAGGAATCTCTACAATCTTGGATTCACAGAAACCGTGTTTCTCATATTCACCTCAACTTGCACGAAAGTGGATCTTTCAGCGTTCGCACTCGTAATTGAAACATCGAGATCTTCGTGTCCTGGAAAACTTGAAGCTCGTCGACTGTCGGTCTGTTTTTGCACGGCGATCGTGTAACCAGAAGCCTGCGAAAGCTCCTTTTGGTCCTTTCCTTTGATTCATTCGATGACTTATCTTCACGAATCGTTTTCTGGTTTAGTACGAGACTACTGCTCAACAGCTTATTCTCTCTATCTTCCTGCCATCTGCCTCTGTGCAGGCTTCGATATGAAGCCTCGTATGAATGATGACTTCAATACGGGTCGATATGCATTCATATTCGACGGAATGCAGATACTCTTCCTGTCCATGCACACTGCGGGTTTGCCGCCTTCCCTCGGACCCCGATGTAACCGAACCATCACGTCCGCTTGATGGATATTCTAGGGAGGAATACAACAGCGCTGTCGAGCAGGACCCCGGATAACACCCTATGAACCCTGAACCCAGTTCGAACAGTCGTTTACCGAATGTACGGTCTAAGCATGGTCAAGATCTGGACGAACAGCTCCGGTCAGCAGTCAACCCAAATCAAAATTCGCACAGAAACCAAACTTACCTTTTTAGGATATCTCACCCCTTGAAAACCTTCCACCAAGGGGCGCGCCGCGGCGACAACCTTAAGGCCAATTCGGACAAAATGGCCACAGTCACATCATTTTGGTTCTTGTTGGGCCTGAGTCTTTTCGCCTGAAGACTTGGTGTCCATGCCGGTGTCCCGTGCTCACCATTTATCCGGAACGTTCAGCCTCTATGCCGACGCTGACTCGGTGCTTTCGTTTGGCGGTTTTCATAGGCCCGAGCACCGCTGCCGACGCGCGCTTTGTCAATTCTTGGAATGGCGGGCTTCGACCCTGACGCTTTTTTGTGCTTGCGTCTTGTTCCTGCGCTGCTTTCTTTTTTAGGCACTGGCCTGTGTATCTCTTGCTTCCTCGTGATCTGCCTGCCTTAGGCTTTCTCCAATGTACTCCATGAGGAGTCTCTGCTCCTCGATGTACCTCAATAAAATGATTCTAAGCCTGCAGATGGTTCGCCATGTCAGGGCTGTGGACCCGGCTTGTCCCTATCAGGACGTTGTGCTCGTACCAACACCAACACCATTTTGCCGCTTGAGTTTGCTGTCTAAGATATAGCCGAAGTGTCTTTCATTTTACATCATGATATTCATTTTTATAATTGGTAACCAATTATTACTGGTGCGTATGCGTCTTTGCCTCGAATGAGCTTCAACTCGTTGATATTGCTACCGGTTACAGATCAAAAGCGCGCAGCAGCGCAGTTTGCCGCTGGAATCAACACATCTTTTCCGCCCAAAAATTGAAGCGACTGTGTTGAACTGCTACCGACCGGCATACTGCAACATGGTGGAAATCGACGCGACAGTTTACATACATCGCATCCTCGTCTTCGGTTAAGACAAGACCGGAAGCAACCACCCTGAAGCAGGTTCGTGGGTAGGTGATCCGACGAGTCCTGCCAAGATGCCTCTTTCTTTGCTGAGCTATTATCATTATGGAATTCATTTACCAGTGATGCGAGCGCCCACAGGCAATCACGAGTTTTGTATTATGCGCGTCCAGTTTCATTAACACACATTGGTCCCAAGTACCCTAGAAGCACCGTCCTTCAGCCGCAGGAATACTTTATACGTTGCTGTTGCACTGTTATATCTATGGTTTGCGGTGATGTTGTGATGGTTTCCCGACGAAGAATGCTGGTGCCTTACCCGGTTCCAGGAATCCGACACTTAACTAAATTGATTCCTTTTGTTTATTGTCCGGTGAAGGCTAGACTGAAGATCTTCAACATATGACAGTGTTTCAAAACAGCCCATCCGCCGTCCGCATTGATATCTGACCAGAACTGACCAGTCGCCATGTAAGTGCCCTGCTTCCCTTCAACATCACATCCAGTTGTCCCATGGTTTTCTGATTTCCCACTGTTAGGGGCACCGTCCTCGGGGGGTTGCGGTGTTGTGGCTGTGCTATGATACACAAACGCCGTGTGAAAGCCGCGGTTCTGACTGAATAGTTACTCGGTGTCGGTCATGTACGGTCACCTCGAGGGATTCAGCAGTCAAATGCACGTATTCTACATGCATCTCGACCCGATCTTCCGAAAAAGGAGATATATTACAACCCTTCTCCGCATTTTGTTCTCCTAGCTGAACTCCCACTGCCATGGCGAGTACAGTCAAGGTCTCGCCTTCAACTCAGTCCTTCGCGTCCGAGCGAAAGCAACAGCAAGACGCTTCTCCTATTCCTCCTGTTCCGCTACTCAAGAAAAGGCCCCCGCCGACTGTGTGGTCGTACCTTCCCACATGGGTTTCGAAGAACTTGCGCTCGAAGAGGTCGTGGAAGATGATGGTTAGATCATGTGTAGCTTGTTGGGCGGCGTATGTGATCATGCTCCCGAATGCATCGCTGCGAACGCTTGGTACAGCGTACGTCGATGACTCTGTTCCATATTTTCCCGTAAAGCTCACCTTTTCTCAAGTGGATTCTTTGCGCTGCTGACAAGTTTATTTGTACCACCCTACCTACCTGTACAACTCTTTTTCTTTGTGAGTGGTTCATTACTTCACGACGACCCTGCATTTTACAGTCTGCAGATCATGACTACTGTTGAAGTCGGGCTTCTCTTGGGATGGGGCATCGGCGCAGCTGCCATGCGCGCGGCTAATGAATCCCGAGATCCATCTGTTCTACAAGCATCGATGGCCGTCCTGAATGCAAGGTTAGTCGCAAATCTACTATTCCTCATCACCGCTGAGCGACTGTTGTACAGCATAGCCGCTAATCCGGTCTTTCAAGCCAATCCCGCGTTAGCAAAAACCACTGCGATTTATCACGGAGTATTTCTGGATACTCGGTGAGTCCATATAGCCTTTGAATGTAAACTCGTGGTCCATATGTTTCTCTGCAGTGCTTCAGTAGTGTATGGATGCTTCCTGGGGCTTGGGGCTTTCGTGATGGGTCTTTTCCGCGCGTACGCGCCAACTCTGATATTCCTCAGCATCTTTGGAACTATTGCAAGTACGCCTTCGCTTCGCTCCTTTTTTTTTTACACATCTAACATATATCGCTTCCACTGCAGTGGACATTTTTGCCGTGAGTCGTTCCCACCTCAACGAGCTGCAGAGTGAAAACTAACTTGTTCACAGACTTACGGGCCTTTATTCCCTTCCGCTCGCTACACCTTAATGAACTCAATGGCCATATCAGTCTCTTGTTATATGGCGATTGCAATTTTGACCACCATATTTATCTTCCCCGAAACCATGAATCACTCACTCATTAACGACATATTGGAACAACTGGACCGCTTGAAAGAAATGGTGGAAACCCAGGACGAAGTCTTGCGCACCCCGCCAGAACACCTCATTTCTGAACATTCACCTCTAATCAAGGAGAGCAAGGCGGCTAGGGCCACTGTCGTACTCTCTCAGCAACAACGTAAACCCATTTTTTTTGTCCATCCAATCAAAAATACTCATTCATTGGCAGTTATGGCTACGTCCCGTTTTATCCACTTGGAATTCAGTTATGGTGGATGGAATGGCGATGATGTACTAGATCTGCTGGAACCCCTCACTGCGCTTGTCACTCGAGTTGGTCAGTACCTCCCGGTTATCTGTCCTGCTGTATGGCTCACTGAACCTTCTTCCCAGCCGGTCTCCAGAGCTTCTCTCAACTCATCTGCATGTCCCAGCATCTCTTCGAGCGCCTCCGTTCTGATTCTACCACCACGATTCCCGATACTAGCGACGGCTACCTTCTCCGACGATTCCACGAGCGTAACGATACAATCGAAGTCGAGCACAAGGTCCATATATCTGAGGTCCTTCCCATCATCGACCGCTCTACGGGTCCTCTCCGGCAAACCATCTCGAACGGCATCGAGGTGATCAAGCAATCGTTGAACCATATCAACAAGAATCGCTGGAGTCGTAACCCGGACATGGACGCGCAGACGCGAACAGAGTTGGACAAAGCCATCGAGGAACTGCAGTCCACCCTTGGTGACTTCAAAAGCACCAACAGGCTTGCTCTGATCAACCCTTTCAAGCCCATCCTTAAAAACCCCGAGCTCGTCGTCGGGAGCCAGACCCTACCGCTTCGTTCGTTGTATGTGTCGTACGTTTTTGCGACGACGATGATCAACGTGGCGGAGGCCACTCTGGGATTGATGTCACTCGTGGGTGATACCATGGAGAAGAGGAAGGCTAACCGGCTCTGGGCGCCCAAAGGGCTGAGAAAGCTGTGGAAGATCCTCTCGGCGAAGGGCGATCAGACGAATGGGGTGTTTGGGGAAGACGTGTCGCCCCATGCTGTTGGTCGGAATGCGCCTGAGGAACTGGAAGTGGACCATCGTGCGTGAAAGGCAGGGTCTGCTGATTTACGCTAAGGATATTGATGCTTTTTATGCAGGACGTGACCCTGATAGCAGGCCGCCAACGAATTCTTTCCAGAGAGTCATGCATTACATTTCTGCTGTGTATCGCTGGATGGAGACCCCAGAGGCTATCGTACGTTTTATCTTGGTTGGATTTGCTAGTAATTGACTTATCTTGCAGTTTGCCTTCAAATATATCTTCATCTCTATCGCTCTTTGGATTCCCTGTGTGGTGCGATCTTCTGCATGTATGTTGGGTGGCTGCATATCTTTTTGTTTTACTAATAACCTTTCGATTCTTACAGTCTTTTACTACAGGGAGAAAGGCATATGGTACCTTCGTTTCTTGTGGTCATTCATAGGCTGACAGCGATAACCTAGGGCACTCATCATGGCTCAAACAATGATCAATCTGTACGCTGCAGATCAGATTTTCAAGTGGGTGGCCTTGGTTTTTTTCGGTTACATCTCTCACTGGTTAACCTCTTTAGTCTGGTAATCCGTTTGACTGGTACTTTCGCCGGCCTCGTCGCCGGCCTTCTAGCTTGGTATCTAGGCGAGTGATAACCAACAAGAAGGTATTTCTTTGCCTTTCTCATCGTTCTACCTAGGCAATGCAAAGTCGACCGGGAGTGTCTACGGATCTGCCGCCGCAGTAGGCTTCGTACTCATACCTATAGTGTTCGTTCGCCTTTTCGGTCCGACCAAGTATCTCCAAGGGGTCGTTTTGGCTTGTGTGAGTATACTTCCCTTCTTTTCGAAAACCGGGAAATAGTCATACCACGATGTTTTTCTAGGCGACGTTTGCCCTTGTCGTTGGATATTCGTGGATAGACGGGCATTTGACCCAGCTGGCTACCCCTGGTGCGTCTTTTGTTCTCGTGTCGCAGCGTACATCGATTAAATTCGGGACAGGCCAAGGTTGGTCCGTTGCCTGGAGGCGCTGGGTTTTGGTTGTTATCGGTAAGCGTCCGACCTGTGTATTTCTTCCTCTTGGTTCATTTTTTTTTCAGGTTCCGGCGCATCTTTCGTAGTTATGATGCTGCCCCCGACTTCGGGGCGGAAAGCAGTACGTTTACGGAACGCATCATCGATAACGTCGCTGTCGAATCTTTACGGATACCTCATATCAGCGTGGATAGCGGAGGTTGATTCCGACCGGGAAAAGGATGAACGGCAAGCAGAGCAAGTCAAGGCCAAATGGCTGAAAGAATTCCGTGACAAGGTTATGGGAGCTTCAGTAGAGATGCGCACAATACGGGAGCTGACGGAGCTGGCGACATGGGAGGGCAGTTTGCGTGGCAAATGGCCAAGGGAGGAATACGTGCAGCTAGTGGAGGTGCAGATTGAAATGGTGTCGAGCTTATCGCAGGCCAGTTCAGTCCTTCTAGTTACTGATCCGTCAAGCTGATTTGATTTCATCCGGTTAGCTTGGAGGTGCACTTATGCAGCTTGACGACGCTTGGCGGGTGACTTTCCTCCACCATACCGGTGTGCTAAATCCCAACTTTGTGTGTTACATTCTCAACGTTGGTGCGCAGCTACTGAATGTTAAATGTAGATTTCGGACGTCATGGGCCTCTTTTCTCTTGTATCACAGTCCTTGCGCACTGCTGAACCCATGCATCAAGTTCTTCCGGAGACTCTTCTGGAGAAGCTGTTTTACCATCAAAGCAACTATGCTAGTCAGGACTCGCTGACGCTGGAGAATGCCACCTCGTTGGACTATATGTATTACGCTGCCGGTGTGGTTGCAGTGTATCAGCTATTGCACGTGAGTATGGTCCTGTTCTAACTATGGTGCTGGGCTGATTATCTGACGGGGCAGTCCCTCGATGAACTTCACCGCATAACAAGGACACTCTGTGGGGAGGTACCCTTGAGAGGATTTATGAGGTGGAAAGCCGAGTTTGAGCATTCTAGGACGGAGATTCATGCGCTTTAGGCAAGTCGTTGGTTGGTTAACTTAGTCACTTCATAATGTACTACATAAGGCAGTGCGCATTCTATGACTGTTCTACAATTCTTTGATCTTTAGCTGGACTCTCTCACAGACAGGGGATTTCAAAAATGTTAATGAAGTACATTGCCTCTCATTTATTGACCGGAAGACTGCAAAACTGGAAAAGTAGATTTAATAGTTACCTCTTCTGGTACAGCTCCACGATGTCTGCGAGCAGGTTCCGGAAGTTCAGAGATTTCTTGGATACGAACGATGAGAGAACTTGTTAGGGCCGAAAACTTGAGACGTATCTCGAATTTGCACATTTCTCAGATCAGTGGCCGCAGGTAAAACAATAATCTATTACTGAGCAGGAGTGAGTTGGCTGATGGGAGCCGGTGTACTACTGGTCACCAATTCCGCTTGCTATCAGCAATTTGTTTCATCGGCAACTCGGCATGAGAGGTTTGCGCGAAACCTTCCATAAGCCGTTATGGTCCGTGCGTATTCTTGATGCATATATAAATCGGCTTCGGACACCTGACTTCTTCATCTCTTGTGCTAGGGTTTACTGTCACCAATGAGGTCTTTACCGAGGTACAGTTATTTTGCTGATTGCAAATTATACATCCGAACCCGTCTATTTGCTTCGGCTTATAGCAATTTTTGGCAAACCCCACTCTTTTCATTCTTTCAGTGAAGATGTGACGATGCATCCGAGGAAGAATGAAAAATACATAGATTCTTCAAGCTTTTTTTGTATGAATCAATAAAAATTTCTTTGCACCGAATTGCTTCAATGTCTTGTCCTTTTAGCCGATGTTGTGGTGTGAATATGGACATTGGGAGTTGGTAACAATCTTGCTGGGCTGAAGTGCTTAGCTCTTGAGGTGTATCAATCAAACTTAACACTTCCTGGCCACATACACATCAAACGTTATTCTGAAAACGTGAAGGTCTGACCCTTGGCATAAGTAATGCAGGTATGATAGACTACCAAGTTTCCGATGGATGAGGAAATAGGCCGCTTCGGGTATTTAGATTGACACCTTCCGGTCGCTAATGACGAACGTCTGACGCTTCCTATTGACGTCACTCACCCATCCCGCATCTAAGAATAAATATACATGAGTTTGTTTTTGAAAGCATAAATTTTGAGAACACGGCTCGTCCTAGTCAGTCTGCATTACTTCGAGGCCTAACCTGAAATTTGAGACATGATAATGACTGATGGTATTGATACTACTAAATACGTGTTGTGAGATATGAAAAGACGTGAAATAGATACTGGCACATATACGTTGCTACACATGATATAAGACAAGGTTGTATGATGGTGGACGAGAGCATAAAGAGGAATATATAGAGAACACAAGTCCAGCACGAGCCCAGCGAGAAAAATGGAGTTCACCCCCGTCTGCGGTCATCATCAAACTCCATTTTCCCTATCACCTCTTCCGACCCTTGGCTCGCAGCCGAACCGTACCTTGGGCGCACAAATCCCCTCATCCCGAGTCCAGTTGGGCTTTCCCTCCCACGGCTCTCGGGGCTATCAGTCTTCTTCCTCCGGATGCTTCCCTCAATCCCCCCAAGGCCTTCCAGGCTCGCAAGGAACGTTTCGTTCATCTTCCGAAGCTTCTCGTCCACTTCCCCTTCACTTGTCAGCATGGCGCCAGGTGGTGAAATGGTTTCCTGCTTCAACAACAACCCGCCTTCGTCCTTCTGTGGCGGTGGTAGTTCCGGAAATGCTTGCCGT
Organism: Armillaria novae-zelandiae; assembly: GCA_030435655.1. Lineage (NCBI taxonomy): Eukaryota > Fungi > Basidiomycota > Agaricomycetes > Agaricales > Physalacriaceae > Armillaria > Armillaria novae-zelandiae. The sequence continues at coordinate 96,388 of JAUEPR010000133.1, forward strand.
GGAGACTGCGAGTGCAATCTGTGTCTCCCGCTTAATGGCTTCCTTGCGTCAATGTCCTGCACAAATGTCGAGATCTCGTCGTCATCTGTATTCGTGCTCAAGAACGACGCGCTCCCGACTCTCTCGTTCCCACTACCGCTGCCCTCACTTCCTGCCCCTAATGACGGGGCGTATCGATGGCCGAAACTGCTTGAATATCGCTTTCTGGGAGGCGGAGGTGGTTTCGGGCTATCGGATTCCTCGCTGCGTAAGCTCGATGGCGCAAAAGGGGGTGAAGGCCGGCTTGCGAGGCCTATAGGTGATAAAGGAGCCGGTTGCCGATTCATCGTCGGAGATCGCGTAGGACCCAGCATTGGCAAATTCGCTATTCCTACCGAAGATAGCGAGCCTCCTACACCACCTCCAAACGAAGCACTGCTCCCACCAAGGCTACCGCCGGAAGGCGATGCCGAGGCTAGAGTGTTCGTCTTGAATGGATGCACGGGGTTGATACTTGGACGACGGATAGCAAGAGGAGCTGACGGGAGATCCGCTGTGCTGCTTCGGCCGGTGCTCTCCTTCCGCAAACGCGCCGCCAGGGAGAGTCCAGAAGCCGGTCGGCTGCTATTATCGGTGAACGACCCAGATGTAGAACCGGGAGGTAGAGGTATGTTCCTTGGGCTACCGCTGATTATTGATTGAGGCCGCGAGGAAGAAGAAGGCAAGACAAATCGGTCTGCAATAGAGGTACTTATTGGGGGGGACCTAGGGAGGGATGTCCGGATAGGAAGGCTGCTACCTGGAGATCCTGTTATTGAGTCTCGCTGAAAATTCTTGGTGAGTGTCGGCACAAACTCTGGACCTTCCGAGAGAAAACGCGATGAAAGGAGGGATTCCAAGTCATCCACCCGGAAATGAGGTGTCGTCAGATAGGTTGCAGATAGCGAAAGCGTACCCATGGGGTGAGATACAGGCGCGAAAACGTGCGTCTTGTTGGGAAGAGGAGAGGCGCCTGCTGCTGGCGACGAATCTGATAATAAAGGATGAGATCATCACTTGGGGTGAAATGTGAAGAGGACATACCGAAGCCTAGAATGGGGCCGGAGTCACCCAGCGCCTGTGTTCGTACCCGCAATTGGATATTAAGGTTTCCATTACCTGCCCCACGTCTTCGGAGCCGCTTGCACAGTTTCCATGTGGGGAGGATACGCAGCAGACTGTACAGGCTGCGAAAGAGAGGTATGCCATGCTTATACACTGTGGACAGCGCGACCTCTGAGCCTTCGTCCTCGCTGATACGGCGAGGATTAAAGGCAAGCATCCAGCTCTCGAGCAGAATGTACTTGGGCGTCGGCTTTAGCTGCACTCTAGATGAATCTGGCGACAGGTGGACAAGGACCTGGTTGCTGCTCAGCTCTGGCACAGACAGAAGGACCTGGATTTCCAGTGGTGGTGGTGGTGGTGGAGACATCGACACTGACTTGTACTTGTCGCGAATTTCCTTCGGAAACATATCAGAGTCGTGCGTCTCCAGGTTGAACTACGTCTCTGTCAGTACTCTGCAAGCACATACAGACATTTACGACGCACCCATTTGTCAACCTTCGACTGCAATCGCGACTCGACAGTCGTTCTAGCATCGCTAACGACGTAAAACAGTTTGGTATAGAAGTGCAGCGCAATCTGGTCGGCTTTCTGGTTGTCATTGGACATCGTTGGTCAGGAAATTAAGATATTATGCGTGCAGAGCCATTTCTAGAGCGTTCGAACAGTATATAAGGGAGGAATGCGACGAGGGGATGGTGGTAAAGTGGTAAAATGCTGGGGTCCGCGAGGGTACCACACAAAGGTACGATTACTTAAGCCGTGGCAAAGCACGACCCCACGTGGCTGTGGCGTGCGCACTTGCCATATTCCTTCATCTTCACGCTTAAGATTTCCTTAGGATTCCTGCTGTAATTGCCGCAGTAAATTGCATGAAAATTAGCTTGAGGGTGAGAATATATCTTCATATTTCGTCTTTAAGAATTTACCGCTGGTTCATACCTGTGGTTCACCTTTTTTGCTATTCAGGGCCCAGGCCAACAGCTGTAGTAGGGATCAGATGCTTGTAAGAAACGGCTTTAATAGGATGTAGGAGTGTTTCCCGGGACCGGCTCATCAATTCCTCCTTTTCCTGATCAAATCTTCTGAAGATTGCCTTTTATTACCGTCAAACCACAAATCTCGAAAACTCCCCCTTGGCCAGTATACTCTGCTTTTTCCTGGAGAATTATGGATCCCTGGGCTCTGGAGTAATGACCACACCTCACCTCCCTCGAGCATCTCAGCGAGCACCGTTTACCGTCAAGGTGTCTCAACATCGCCGACGGGACGGCACTACATCGCAACACAATCTTCCAAGCTGTCGTTTCGATGTTCGATGATTTTAGAACGGGAATAATGTATTCTATGTCTCTCCTACAGACTTAAAGGTCCTTGGCACGATTTCGTCTGTAAAGCCTTTGAACGCTTCACGGCTGCTCTTCTGACATTCCTGAAGTACGCGACGATACCCCGAGTCAGACCGAGTTCCTGTCAACGTCTTCATGTTCAGCGTACAAATCGGGGGTCCTATTATTCTCATGATCTGGCGATATGAGGTATCGTGCTGGGGAGGGGAGGCTTTCCCTGTACTCGGTCCCATCCATGAATCCATGTTGTACCCAAGGACTAGCCAACGGCAAGTACTCAACAATTTTGCCTGTGAGTTATTTCGCGCGAAAAGCATGTAATCTTGACGACACTCAGGTTTTCTTGAAAGCAAATCGCTTTATTAGTACCCTGGTGGATTAGTCGACATGACTCCTCCAGTGTTACTGTCTCCAGACACCTGACGTTCTATCGAAATTGGAGGTGTCAAGTGAGCGTGAGGTGGAAGGGAGCAAAAGTCTGGGTCTATTCAACTACGCCTGCAGTTTAACCGGTTGAAGGAAAATTGTGGAGGTTGGGAATATCCGGCATTGCGGTATCAACGGGGCTCAAAAAGTAAATTCATCTACCTTCTGCTACATCAATCCAAGGCTAATCCGTACTTCAAAGGGAAGGTCTTGCTCTAGAGGACTCATTAAGCGACCATGTCGACGATCTGATAGTAAAGCAGATTCCAGAAACATTATTTGCGGCTACTAGTATCATCGTCTAGTAGATCTGACTAGACGCATGGTTAGTCAGCTCCTCACTTGCTCCCCATAACCTGGATGATCTTTAAAGCTCGGTGGTATCGCATGTGAACGAGCGCCGTACTTCTTTTCCAATCACCCCTGGAATTTGTTCGCCGGATCATAAACTGACAATTCAATCTATTTACTACTTCAACAGCGACCTCGGATGCTAGTCACCCAACGTGGATAACATTGCGTCTTCAACTAGGACTTAAATGAGACAGCTGATTTTCAGTATCCTGTACGTCACTTTATGTACGTACGGGACTCTACCGATCGCAGAGAGCGGTTCGTGCTAGGGAGATCCGTGCTAACTTTTAGGCATCAGCATCAAGGTTTCATCATCCTGATACTTATTTTGTGATTATTGTTGCTACTAGCGCTTACTGTCTCAGAACCTCCACTGATCCCTGCGTAAAAATAGAGGATGGTCCTCTTAGTAGGTAGGTCGAATTCTTACCGCGCTGCTCTTCATCAGCATCTACACGATCTGTTGCTATACATGCCAGGCATCCATCTATGGGGATGTGGTAAATTTTTGCCATCTTTCCTGAAGGCTACACCAGGCAGGTAAGAACTGATACTAATTTTCTCGATGCGATGCGATGGGAGGAACATGTACAGATATACTTCACATACCAGCCAGACGGTCGGCCACGTTGCACTAAGAACATCACCTACGGCGTTACCGCCGCACTTTCCATCCGGGATCACCTCAAAGCCTTCCATCACGCGTGGCGGCAGGGCCTTGGATGATGCTCCAACTCTTGGTTCCTTATAAGAATGGGCATCCTCTTCCTCTTAGTAAATCGATCTGCCTCAAGAAACACAAATTCCATTGATATTCCGCCGCTATGTCGACGACAACAATTCCCAGCCTCTCCCCGGAAGATATTAAAATCATGTCGGAGACCACAAATATCTTCCTCAATATGACGATTTTAGAAGCATTGCTTTTCGGTGTGTCTTCCTATATCTAGATTGCTTTCCTTCCCTGAACGTGTATTACAGGAATATACACAGGTGTCTTTTGTACTACTATGTGGAATATCTGTTCGTGTACTTGCACTGGAACAGTTACATCCCCTAACACTAATGTGCAGTTTCTTTGAAACGGTCTGAATACAGCCAAGGAAAACGAATTATGGTCACCATCATCTCATGTCTCTTCCTCCTGGAAGCAACAACATTTGCGATGGACTGGTCTTTCATACACAATGGCTTTATACGGAACGGGTGGGGCCTATTCACAGTATTTGGAGCACTCCAGGGGCACAATCCTGCATCCTTCCGGATGGCGCTAGTTACCAACCTTGATGGGGGGATTAGCACTGTTCTCGCGGATGTAGCAATGGTAGGTCAAGTACCTACTGTACGAAATACGGAGGCTCATTGATTCTATTCCATAGATTTGGAGGTGTTGGACGGTCTGGGGACGCCGATGGCCGGTGGTTATTCTCCCCATACTCTCCTCCTTTGGTGGAACAGGTACGTCAAGTCATCACAACTCTTCTTCTGCCAAAGCCTCACAACGATCAAGGTGCTAGGGTCATCCAATCTTATCATTACATCCATGACAGCACCGAGACAATCTCGGATACAATGTCATATAAACTCGTAGCAAGGTGGACTATCTCACATCTTTCTCTCACTGTGGCGACCACTATGATCTGCACCATCCTCATTATTTGCAAGATATTTATTTCAGGAAGTGCAAGTCATGGTGGTATACAAGTATACAGAGGTGTAATCGAAATGCTCGTGGAATCAGCGTTGCTTTACTCCGCCACGCTCTTAATTTATACTGGTTTTGTGGCGAGCAACAACCCCGGAGGGTCGTATGTTGAAATTGTCGCTGCTGCAGCACGAGTAAGTGTTAAGTACGAGTCAAAGATAATCCCGATTCCAGTGTTGACACATTCTTACAGGGAATCGCACCGACACTTCTTGTAGGACGAATCGCTGCGGGTCATGCACGACCTAACGATTCCTGGGGTAGTAGTGCAACATCTTCACTTCGTTTTGGAAAAAACTCTCTGGGTCACACCCAAGACAGCATGGACGAGGAAGCCGTTGGAGACGAAAGGCGATGCATCATTGACGGGGATGTTGTCATAGATGCTTCTAGCTACGAGCGTCAGCACGTCTCTGATGAAGAAGGCGCTAGAGGTTGTTTCCGTGACGAAGGTGATCCGGACGAAGAGGTTATAATTGGAGTCGCTGATAAGCAAAGTCAAAGGAGTTGAGATATGTTTAGTTATCGTACGTTAGGTAATAAACCCAACTTGATAGAGTCATCCGCGATGAGCCTGGCGTGAGGAACGAGCGCCGTGCTTGTCTAAGGATAAGCTAAGGAGAAAGAAGTAACAGGTGCGCGCGCGGCATGCTCTTCACCGCCACCAGCGCTCACGTCGTCTTCGTGTCCTCTCGTCTCCGGTTCATTTTCTTGTCCCACCCACCTGCGCCCTAGCGTTGGGGCCCCAGATTTGGCATCTTCACCTCCCAGCAAGGGGATTCGAGTTTTTTTAAAAGTACATCCAGTCAAAATTTTTGAGCCCTCGTCTTGACCGACCGACCAACCTCCGTGGGAATGACATGCCCCGTATGTTTACTACATAGACACCTTTGGTCCTATTAACACCCGAAAAAAGTAACATTTCTGACTGCCAGATACTAATCATGAAACTAGGCAGGGCATATCCAGCCCAGGGCGGGTCTATGTCGGGACAAGGCGCATAGCCATATATAGTATACTGCTGGTTTCGGGATTAGTCTCTGGCAGTCAGAAATTTTACTTTTTTCGGAGTGATCATATCTTTCTTATGCCCTTTTTGAGGTTAAAGTGCTTATATGATATCTTGAATTTATGTACATAATGCTCAAACCCCTCCCCCCTGGAAGTGCGAAAAGAAAACCCATAGTTTTTTTTAAGCAGCCTCGAGAGCGACTGACCGACGGAACAACGGTCCGGAATCCCCTTGCCTCCCGGTTCCCTGACGCCCAAGACGGGTCCTGGCTGCATCGTGTTCATCTTCTCATCTCCCAACTCTACAGCAGCTATCGCTCCATCTTGACAAACACAACTCTAAACCTACTGTATGTGCGTGTATGGAAGTAACCTAAATATGAGCGTTACATGAAGAAGCGAAAGAAACTAGGAAACGACACCATGGCTATGTGTTACCGTTTCCGAAATAAGCAACAAGGTCCTGAACGCCATCGGTGAAATAGCACTAGAGTGGTTTAATTGGTTATTGTGGACATGATTAGCGTAATTTACCAACCTCATATGAATTTATTCTTAATTTATTCTTGATTTTTCTGATTTTTTATAATATTGTAACAAAGAAACTTGGAAACCAAGCGGCTCTTAAGGGTTACATGGGGTGAAATAAGCCATGCAACGCCCCCTGCGTTACGCGTTGCGGTTTCTACCATACACGCACGTACAGTACATGATTCCCAGAGCCTCCTTAAAAATCTAGCCATGTCCTATCAATCTATGTGAGCTCACTCTGGGAATACAATTCTCGTGATCTCGGAAGAAGAATTAGAGACGCCAATTAACGTGCGAACTTGAGGGATGTATAGTTAGTTCATCGAATGGGCACCCGCAAGGTCGGTAGGAAAGCAATCGAGAATCGACACAACAAAAATGAGTTTATCTCATACTTATCACTAGTGGAACTACACGAACGCCAATGGTATACGAACTAGATAAGCTGACAATCGACATGAAGGATCGTGAATCAGGCACAGGCCCGGAAGCTATGATTTGAGATCAATATCGCGGTCGCGACGCCTAGTAACTCGGAGCGTACCTAGACGGAAGTTCGCTTCGGCGCGCGACAAAGCTTCCACCATTCGTTGTCCTGGTCCCTCCATGGCTATTTGATTAAAAAGTATGAGCGCCCAGATGGTCCAAAGCGCAAAAGATGATCTGAACCTTGTTACTCTCGTTTGAAACATCTGCATGTACCAAGACTGAGCGCGAATGTGGAGAGAAAACTTGGTTACTCACGAGACTTGAGACATTCCCAGGTGGAAGTGACGCCCATACCGTACTTGGAATCTTCAAAATACATCGCGCAATAGCCGAGGAGTGCATATTGCTTAGTCGGCATATACACCTCCCCAGCCTTCCAGATATCAATGCGAGTCTGGATGGGAAGGTCGCCACACTCCGCTTCGTTGAACTTGGGAGCTCCCCCTTGTTCGACGCGTTGCCTTCGCTCGCTGGATAGAGTTTCGAGGATGTTAGACATTCTTTAGTGCTTAGAGCTCGCGTTCCTACTGCCTTGATATAAATCTCAGAAATGCGGTAATTAACAGCATGCTTAGATGTCGTGTCGAGGGCATGCATCCTTCCCACTAGGGCTCACGTCACTCAGTAGGTCATCGTTAGTTATATCGGAGTCGAATAGACTGCGCAGAGTACTAACCTAGGGATGGAACCTCCAAAGCTGTCCTAAGATGAAGCCAAGAATTTACTTTGAACATGCTCTCGCACGAATAAGAGAATCCAGAACCATTTTAGTGCGAAAAACATCGAAGAAGACAAGAAATTCTAGGCTTTCGTGTTCTCCGTCGGAGGAATGCGAATGTCAACGAATTGGCAATGAATATTTATGTTCTCCTAATAGGAGCAAATACATCATGGAACATTGGAGCATTGCCCCTTCATTGAGCAGCCAGTTCCATTTCTCGCTATCCAATTCTAAACTCCTATGGCTCGTGTGAACAATCTATCAGCATATCTATGTCAATTCGCTCACAGAAATTCGAAGTATGAGTTCCATTGAAGGTCAATCCGTTCACCTGGATATTGTCGCTTCGTGCGCTCTGTAGTACGCGGTCTATGCCGGAGGAAGATGATGATTTTTGAAGCGGCGATGTGACGCATCGCAATGCATAGTAGGCGCCTTCGACGGCGACTACAAGACGGCCTCGGCCTGAACTCGGGGCCGTTAATCGATAGCCAAAGGTGCGATTCGAAGGAAGGAGGTGCGTTTGATACGATATACTCCGCGAACCTCGTGGATGCAAATATAGTATGTGCCATGTCAAATAAGCTCGAAAGATACGGCTAGAGCGTCTCGATCGCATTATTCATCATAATGAAGGTGATTCCGTGCAGTGGAAATTAATGTGTGGGTCGGGAACGTTTCATTGATTCTGGGGGTGATATGGGTTCGCATTCTTTTCTGGGCACGGGCTCTATCCAATCAGTAGACGGGATCTCGAGACGGAAGTTGTCTATATAGGACACAAGTTGGCCGTCGTCAGCTGTCTTGAGAGTAGTACGAGCTCGAGGACCGTGTTCCTTCCAGGGATACGAAGACGTACACTGTGCACCCTCCGCAGTATGCTCAAAAAAGAGTACAACAGAATTAAAACCACATTCAGACCTGCCAGTGGAGCACTGTCAGGTTTAAAAAGTCGACCGGTGCTATTGTACCTATCCAGTGAGCCGTTATCGATATCACTGCTGCTGCCAGTTCGTCAATCACGGATTCCATCTCACCACTGATGACTCAGTAATATCATCTTTGGATAGTTCCAGCCGTAGATCGCAGAGGACGTCTAATTAACGTCTAATTTCCAAGAAGAATCATCTTTTGGTCTGCTTAGCGAGATCTTTCGGCCGCGCCCATGCGGAAGACAAGAATAGCTAGGAAGATCTTCAAGTACGCAAGGATTGAGTTGTTGCAACGAGTAAGTAGAACCAGAGTAGAACAGTCCGGTGCGGTTTGTTGAACAACTGCGATAGTCACGGTCCCGGATAACTTTTTATCGTATAGCTGTGGAACTCCACGACGTTAACGTTGTTACGTGTATAGAGAACATAGACATCACTTTTCAACGGGTGACACCGGTGAACATGAGTATTCTATTGTCTGTCTGTTTCTTAGTTGCCTTCTGGTCTGTTTTTCACCGGCATCACTGATAGCGAAACTTAGGGCTTGGACCTTGGTACATCTAAACTCCACTCAACACTGCGCGCTCGCAGAATGAGTGTGTTTCCACTGTCCATATTATGAAACGCCACAGCTCGAATGGGCGTTTCCGGTAATCTCGACGTTCGCTTCAGACTTGGCCTCTTATGCAGAGGAGAAGGCGAAATAAGTTCTCACGTAAATAGACGGTCCGCAATTCCGAGTTTGTTATGAAATCCTAGAATTTAGTAGTTGAATTCCTGCGATCCCGGAGTCGTACCCTGCAAGTCGCAGATCTCCGAGGTTCAACTGTCAAAGTATGTAATGTCTGTAATGTAAGTTGAATGTCAGACCACGGTCTGTGTGGTCTATAACCAAAGACCGTCTCAGGGCATATGAAATATGCACTTACAGTCAATGAGGTATTCGGGACGTGTTACTGTGGGTTGATATCTTTGTTGACTAAGGTCTGTCAACGGCAGTCGTAACCAGCGCAGAATGGGTTATCGTTTATCACTGAAATAACAAAAAACTAGATGGTAATACAAGCACAACACCACATAACTGGCCAAAAAAAATACATCTATCACATAAAACCCAGACTTTATCCTGCGACGGTTGACTCAGAACTATGTCAACGGTGCGACATGGACATGAACGTACTTTTCAGTTGCTTTGCAATAAAGTCGGCGAGGTACTTCACCATGTTTCCTGTTTCCTCACCGACAGGCCGAATCCACTGTGGTGGAAGCGAAAAGCCGTACTGGGGAAGAGTCAGGATCAAAATAACAACTATCAGAAGCGCACTTACCGTTCCCGTGTCACGTAGATGGACAGCATACGAGTACTTGATCCCTGCACGTGCGTACATCCAGTCAACGATGTTTCCAGGGGCACTGCATTTAATGAGCAAATAATCTTTTCAGGCGTGTATGAACTCACCGATACAGGGACTCGCAGAGAGTTGCGATCTATGACACGATGAGCTCTTGTTAATCTTTCAACAACGATAACGTACCGTAAATGACGTTCCATGGGCGAGTTTCAACGCATGTGCTGCTCCAGTTGCAGCTTCGATTTGATCTTCTGCGTCCTTTGGCACACGTTTGCAAGAGTATGAGTACGGAGAGGAGACTACGGAGATTCTTGTGAGTAGAGACAAGTACGCATATCTCACTACAGACATACTCATTTGCCCATAGCTTCGCAGGTCGACAAACGCGAGCAGATTAGGGAGTGTCGTGATGAAATTAGCAAGATTGTTCACTTCTGGAGCTTCGAACGGCCGATGGCCGGGGAACCAATGTGAGCAAGGGTCGACAGGTGTTTTGGATTTCTTGAAGTCCATTGCATTGGATTTCCATTTGTAACCCTGCGCGTGAGGGTGTGAGATAACGTGCGTGGAAGGATGTAGTCTGACATACCCAATTCCTAGAAGTTGATAAGCCGCATGCGTCGAAAGAAAAGGATAGAAAACACACCTGTTCATATCTAAACCGACACATTTCGCATTAGCGCCCATGATCTGACGGTTTTTATACCAAAACCGGTCGCTCTCCCAGGTGAAGTCGTATCCATCGGGATTAGGAGCTGGGACAATGTAGAAATCCTGTGAGGACGAAGTTGTGAGCATTGAATGTGAGAGCAAAAACTTGGCGAAACTTGCATAAGTATCCAGAAGCGGCGACAAGGAGTATTTCTCGGACGAATTGACGACCAAGGCATGGGCGATGTACAGAGCTGCTGCGGTTGCGACCCACTGGTAGACTTTAGCACGAGGAGGGACAATACAAACGGAACAACGCGAACCTCCCTAGCATGTTGAGCCCCTGTAATAACAAACCCGAGCTTTTGCGACGGGTCCACGCCCTTTCTGTATCCTGTCTTCTGTACCCCCGTCTGCCCACTGGATATTTTGAAACCCCGCATCTCTCTGCCCTGACCTGAATGGCCCAGGTGGATGGTGCTAACTATTGAAGGATGTTGTGCTGCCAGTTGGTAGATAAAGTCGTCAATTTCGTAAAGGGGGTGGTACGCATTGTGAAATGTGGTGTTTTCGAGAGAGGCGAGGTTCCACGGTTCAACCTGGCGTGCTATAGATGGTATCTCTTGGTTGTAAATGGGCGTAGATGAGCTTGGAAAGGTGCGAAGGGCTTCTGGAAGACCTTGCCCTAAGAGAGGGGTGTATATGTCGACGAACTCGGGCGTCAACTGCCAGACATCCACGTCGAATTGCTGCAAAGAAAAGATGCAGCCAAGTCCTGAAAGACAGAAAGATAACACACCTGCAATTCGTCGTCGACTACCCTGCTCTCATTTCGTAAAAATCTGTGCAGCGTGCCCAATACAGGTGACGCGCTCAAGGGTACCTGGTCGTTCGCAACAGCGTTGAGGGTCAATGCAAGGCAAATAGTTGCGTATTTAAGAAGTTTCGACGCCATGAAGGAAGGCACCAAGCCTTATCGGCGACTGCAACAGAATCCAAGGTGGTCGTATGAAGTCAAGATGGGATTGGCCGTTATTTTAGGTATGTGACTGCTAAATTGCCTGTAGGCAGGCTTATTTGCCCCTTCACCAAACGCATTCAACCAACATTCAACTGCCCTATCTCTGGTCACAACGAAGGTACGTATATACGGTGATTGAACGTATATATGGAGCACTACCATACAGACGTTCCCACTGCCAAACTAGCTATAGGCAAGTAAAATCAATAACTACAAGAAAATCGTAAAAATAGTGTGGGTTCTTCATTCATGAGCGTAAGGAACGATACAACAAAAGGCCTAAGGCCGATGGGCCAGCGTAGGACATCATGAGAGCTGGGTAGGTGCAAACAGTAGGGGGAGGTGGCGGCGGGGCATTTACAGTCACGGTATAGGAAGTTGTAGGTACATTTTTCTCCTGTGAATAGCAAATAAGTCATTCCAAAACGAGGTGAGTGTGCGGCCATGGTATCTTCCCTCAGAGACATATGCTGGGCACACCAACCCCCACCTCTCCACAGTTTCTGGGTCGAAAACGCGCCTGAACTCCCACTGGTCCATTCCTGACCATATAAAGTGATGAAAATAGCCAGAATAATTATGCTTGTGTCGTCTGCGACGATGATGGCAAGAACGAAGCTGTGACCGGACGAGGTTTTTCGGAACGTCTGTAAGAAGTTTGACAGCAAGCTTGCGCGCAGTTGCCAAGGTACAAGTCTTCAGACAGAAGACAGATCTCCGAGACCCTTGGGTACATTGACCTCGAATAAGAAAGTTCTCGACTCCATGAGATAGACAGCAGAATGAAAGGCTGCTCCCTTGGGAGGCAGCCTCACTGAAAGTACTCACGAACACACCACAAACGAACGGGAACGAGGTATATTGGGAGATACGATGGAGTGTGTGTATGGTAAGTGGATCTGGTAAGGAGTGGGGAAAAAGGAAGGAAGGAAAAAGGCTACCTACGTCTATGTATATATATACATCTATATATATCTCTATGACCAATGGTCATGCCGAGCTGTCCGATCTGGGCCTACGGAACTATATGAGTGCGGTCGATGCTGTCGCGTGCACCTCGCTGTAAGCTATGCTTACACAGAACCGCCCTAAACTGAATAATGAACATAAAAAGCACTCTTTCATCGGCGGTTTTAGAAACAAAAAGGTGTTTTGCAAGATATGGGCAATGGTTCTCACTGACGATAGCCAACGTACTGTCATGATGTAGGGCAAATTCATCGTAACCAGCGAGAAGTATAGACGAACGAACGACTCGGGTAGATGATAAT
>JAUEPR010000134.1:0-108929 GCA_030435655.1 Armillaria novae-zelandiae
AAGCAACCTGGCTAGTTGAGTACCCAGGGAGAATGGTAGAGGACTGGGAACTCCGCGGCTTGCGCGCGATTGCGCTAGAGAAGCATGCGGATAAGGTTGCTGAAATGAGGAATAATATGGATGAACAGAAAAGACAGGACACTCTGAAATACGCAACTATGAATGCGAATAAGATCAAGTCCTATAACTTCAAGAGAGGTGACTTGGTATTGATGCGCAACACTCAGATTGAGAGCGCGCTAAATATGAAGATGAAGCCAAGATATCTGGGACCTTTAGTTGTTGTAGATCGCTCGAGTGCAGGGAATTATATCCTAGCAGAGCTTGATGGTGCACTCATTGGTTCGAAGATAGCGGCATTCCGAGTGATTCCGTACCTCGCACGTTGCTCTATCGATATCAATGATAGAGTATTGCATTGGATGCGCAAGGACTCAAAAGAATTAAGAAGAATCATTGACTCGCCAGAGCCAAAAGATAAATGGCCTGCGAACTTCACTGAGGAGTTCGAAGAAGTTGCCAATCCAAAGATCTCTGATGCAGTTAACTTGGATGAGGATTAGAGCGTGATGCGAGCATGCGCGTGACGTGGAGACACGGTCTGCGAGCATATTCACTGAGAGCAAAAGACCGGATGTGCAGCACTTGCTTTGGTACTTGTGACATAAAGAGAAATGTTGTATTGGTATGTGTTGATGGGAGTAATGCCTCCATTGCATATCCAACAGAGATTGTACTCGAATGCAAGAAGCTTGTGGGAATAGCTCACATTCTGCACGATATATCCGAGTCTATTGAGAGGTGTGTGGTTTTGGGACCGAGGACAGTCCAATTCTTTTAGTGGGGGGGATATAGTGGTATACATAAGGTATTACCATATTACCTGTGAAGGCAGAAGAAATTTTGCGATTACTGTACAGCAACAAGTATAGAGCGCAATGCGGATACCAATTGCCAAAGGAGATGAAAAGAGCCAGAGCAAAGACCATGGCACATGACATGGTAGCAGAAATAATGGTGAATAAGACATATTACACTGCGCATAACTTGTATATGACTACCTCTATGGATGCGAGTCAAAATATCCCAAGAGCTCAGTGATATACCCAACTAGTAGAAGATATGGAGTAAAGTTCCACTCAATAACCGGTGGAAATCAGGCAGATGTAAATCGAGGATAGCAAAGGACACCTGGACGAGCCACTGATTGCTGAAGAGCTTTGAGACTTCATGCTTGATCACATCATGAAGAGCGCAGCAAGAAAGAGGGAGATCAATGAAGTGTGCAAGACACAACGAGGTAGAGCACCGTGCCAGTAAAGTACCGCGCGGTAGCGCGCAGAGAAGTCCCTCGCTATTCATATCAATGAGACGATAGTGTGATGGCCAAAAAGAAAGAATGGGAACAGGATTGCACAACTTAAATGCTCCAACATGATGTACATTGCAGCATTAGTGACACAGTTCCAAGCGTACACAAGAACAGAAGTATTGCAAATGACTTGATAGCTTCCTATATGAAGAAGACGATTAGCGCAGTGACAAAGACCCGCACATACAGACAGAGACCCACTGGTGGACCGTGGAAGGTCCATAGCTTAGTGTGGGGGATATGACACGCTCGCAACGTGTCTACGCATGTAATTTTGCGAAATGTATCAATACATGCATTGCATAATGGCTGGGTACTGAGATAACGAAAGATACAGATAGACCGCAGTGCTATATGCATAGAGTGCAGTGTCAAACACACAGAGTGCAGTAATATACGTATGGAGCACGATACCGAGTCGCGCGCAGTACGGCCTTGGGTGACAATTGGTAGAGTGCATGCTCTCACTTAGAATGATGCTAGTCGAGGTCACACTAGGTATGAGAGCTCAGCACTTGATACTGAAGGCACTAAGATGAAGATCAGCCATGCGCTCTAAGGAATTGATGAGAGACAGGCATGATACAAGGAGAACTACATTGATCTATGATGCGCGCGCGCACGCGTATAGAAACATAGAAGTAGAGCACATGAAAAGACATGCGCCGCGCGCGTAGATGGAAATAGACATGGAGCGCAGTGTCAAACCAATAGAGTGCAGTGAACAAACCAAGATAGCATGCAGTGTAACAACGCGCGCGCGTGCAAGTCTTCAGTGATGATTGGTAGAGTGCATGCTCTAACTTAGTATGATACTTCATTGAGGTCACACTAAGTACAAGAGCTCAGCACTCGATACTGAATGCACTACAAACAGATTGCATACATGCTCCACAGCCATAATAAAAGACATGCCTGATCTCAAGAGAACTACGTGACACAGTGATTGATGACGCACAGGGCCTGATTGCACAGCATGTGCACGTGTGTCCCAAATAATGCCTCAGCATAGATAACTCTGAGAGAACCCAGTTTAGCCAAAGAGAGCAGTGCCTAGGCTTACTGCAGGTATCCACTGCCAACCAGAGAAACCTAGAAACTCAACATTAGAATGGGATACAGTCTACAGGATTGGTTGTCACTCCAAGTATCCTCCGAGGAAATGACAAGTGACATGCCAACGTATAGAGCACAGTGCGAGTGGAGTATCAACCATGAAGAAACAGAGTCTGGTCTCGAGATAGACCTCCAACCAAGTGTCCAGCCCTGGGCAGGCTATAACAACGCACGTGCGTTGTGAGGGATAATGTTCCGAGGTTCTAACAGTACTGTATTAAGCTGTATCGACGTGTAGGATGTAGAATTGTATAAATACTGTAGTGTAGATGTAGAATACAAGTTTCGGGCCCCCGGTGTAATAGCGCAAAGCTTTTTAGCCACGCTGTTACGACTGCAAACATTCCATGCATGTAATTTTGCGATCTAGTGAATATACCTTGTACTACAGTACCCGGAGAGAAACGGGCCTAAGGACTAAGCGAGTGTACATAATAAGTACCTCTGAACAATAAAACTACCTGTCTAAATGACACAACACGACAGACCCAAACCGGAACTTAGTTACAGCTTGTACTTGACAGGCTAGCTTGACAGAAAGTTCATAAATCCTGTTCGGTCGTCGGTAGTTGTCCATTACCAAGAGAGCTCGCTCCTTTAAACAATGATGAAAGGGATTGCAATTTAAAATGATCGGCGCGTACTAAATTAAAGTGACGCACTGTACCTGAGGAGCCCAGTCCGGAAACCACGTGAGAGATAAGATAAGATGATAATCCAAGGTGCAAGACGTTGTATGACAAGTGCCTTCGCGGTTGTCACACTATCGAGGAACCATTGCCAGTAAGAATTACTTCTGGAAGAATGATTGAATAAGAGCCGGGGCTAGACTCGGCACGACCACCATCGGTCAGGAGATATGTCCTTGGACTTGAGCTTAGTGAGCGCTTGTAAAACCTTAGCGAGCTCGACATTGAGACTAAACCACAAATGGCAACACCGAGTCGGACACCAAGCAGGACTGCAGCAGCGGTGGGCTGTACGCATAGGAGTCTAGTTACCTGGGGACTGCGGTGATATTTGTAATTAATAGTTGTCTTAGTATAAGTAGCTAGAAGTCCGGTGTAGTATACAAGTTTTGAACCCCCGAGTTGCGGTGCGCACATAGAAGGTGAGTACTGTAATAAAGGAATAAGTTTGTAGCTTCGAGCGTCGTATATAAAGAACGAGCTCACCTCGAGGAATAGATATAACTTCAGGATCTGACAAGTGTGCTTAAGCTCCGAGTGAATAAGAATCAGTGTCGCTGTTCTGTTCCATCCAAGTACTGCTGAGGTCTGTTAAGAAGAGTATGAATTGAAGTAGAAGTTCTGAAATCCGTGCTGTCTGTCTGTTTCTGTTCTGCCAGTCTGTTTCTGAATCCACTTCTGTTCTGTTCTTGTTGAGTTATTTCTGTTCTGAATCTGAGAACTGTTGAAGAGTCAGAGTCTGTTATCGTCGTCGAAGTTAGTCTTGACAACCCTACCCCTAGGGGAGTAGCGAGCTCACTAAGTCAGTACTTAGTTGAGTGGTCTAAAGAGCGAGCTCGGTGTCGTAGTGAGGAGTTTCGTGTTCTATTGTGTTGTAGGACGTGTGTCCTAGTGTAAATTGAATATTACCATTCGCCTAGAAGGTTGCGCCTCGAAATATACCTTCTTGTAAAAGGTTCTAGCTTTAGGATCAATTAAAAATGAGTAAAAGCTGTGCTGCGCCGAGATAAAAAGGAGTTTTACGAGTTCCAAAGTGCTAATAAAGACAAAGTAGAAATAATCTCATCCCCCCCACGCACTTACAAGGGTGATTGTATTATTGAGTAGTTGTGTGAGTGTGTGTGTGGTTTGGTGTGTGTATCACGCCGTTCTACGCTCTATTCCACAAGTGCCCACAGCCAGCCTCTTCAACGCGCTCTAGCACTTAGAGTAGTTTGGAAGTTCAAGAGAGAATACAACCCATATCAGATATCTATTGTGTGAATTGAGTCATGTGTTTAGATAAGAAAATAGCGCGGCACTCTGTGCAGAGGTTCTGGTTTCAGTTTGACTTGCGCTCTGTGAGAGAATAAGAGTACGGTGTCTTGAAGGTCACCCTTTTGAGTTCTTGAGGGCATTTGTGTGACGCGAGGCATTACAGGTGGCAGAGGTTCAAACCCTTTGGCTTGGTTAGTGCTTGCTCTTCTGTGTTATTTCTGCAGGTTGGCAAAGGTTCAAACCCTGTGGCTTGTCGGATGGGGTTTCTCTGGATTGCATAGGTTTAAACCCTGTGAATCTACGATCGGTTAGAAGCTCGAGCACATAGGTTCAAACCCTGTGGCTCTTGTGGAAGTTTCGGAGTTTTGTGTCAGTGTAGACACTTCTCCACGTGTTTGTGAAGGTTTTGGTTTAGCGCACGACGTGTGAGGTTTTATTAGTGTGTTGTGTTTAGTAAGAATTGGTTTCTGCTTCGAGTGCAGTTGTTTAAGTGGTGTTTAGGGTGTTATTGGTAGTGTGCAGTGGTTATTAGAGTCGCGAGCGACTGCTAGAAAGTTGTGGAGACGTTTGACAAAGTTGTATTGTGTTATACACCCTTGCCTTGAGGCCCAGTGATGGAAGTTGCACCTCTTGTTCTTGAGAAAAGCCTTTGGACTTAAAGAAGTCTAGATCTTATACGAGTGCTATTGCTTCACGTGTATCTTAGAGATATTGAGAACTCAGTTGTGTTGGTTCGCTACTTTCATCGCATTAGAATCCCCCCACAAACTTGAGCATGTTTGTGTGTGTAGTGTTGGGTGTAGTTGTGATCAGTGTCTTCGATGCTGTTGCATTTCTAGCTCTGTGCACTCAGACGCCTCTTCAGCGGGGTCGCGACTTAGTTAAGTATGCTCATAGTTACTGATTTGTTGGTGTATATGTCCTTAGTGCAAACACTAAGAGTTCTGAAGTCTTTGGTATGGGGGAGTAGTATCCCGAGTGTATTCTATTTTTCTAGCTAATACACTTGAATTTTTATACTAATTTTCTCTAACGGTTCACGTAATCTAAAGGTGTCATCCTTTGTAACCACAGTAATAGATTAGTGAGCTTCGTGAAGGGTTTGTAACACTATTATTGTTGCTATAATGTCTCTTACTGAGCTTATAACATATAATTGTGTATGCCAGTTTACAACACATTGCAGCATCCTTAGCTGACTGACAGATACTAGTTGCGCAGTGCTAGCCTGGGTGATTCATGAACTTCATTTCTTATTTAGCTTCGCAACTGTATATCTTGTGTTACGAGTCCCATAGCTGGGCACAGCCTGCACGCTTATGCACAGTCGGTGATTACATGGGTGGCATCACATGACTATTATTGCATCATGCCGCCTTTGTTTAGGTGATGACATGAATTGGATGACTAGTTTGGTGTCGGTCCTGTGGTAACTGGTATTGCCGTGTCCTTTGTGCCGTATTGATGATTTATGGTTCACGAACCATTATTGAATATGCGCTTCATGACCTAAATGACTATTTGGTGGGGATTTGACTGGTAACAGACTTGCAAGGATTGGTTAATTGAACATCCTTGCAAGTGAGAATTTCATTAAATTATTTTTTGTGCCTGTGATTTCTGAGTGCACAGAGCCACAAGGCTCATCAGCGCATTGCGAGGGACATTGTTCCGAGGTTCTTGTTAGGAATACGAATATATTAAGTAGTATAGCGAATGAGACTTCACTAATAATACTTTATGTCGTATGTGAGAGCGAGAGTAAATGAGTTCGAGTTACCAAAATAAGAACATCCTAAATGGCCAACAAGCGCTAGGCATAGTTGGTTCTGACAAGTGCTAGGCGTAATCAGGAGTGAGTAGATCGGCAAGCGCTTGGCGTAACCGATCACTATCACTTAGTTGGTTCACACGGTAAGTGGAGTATCAAAAGATGATGAATAGATTTGATACCTTACAGGTATGTACATTTCAAGAATATATACATGTGAAAGTATTCTAGCAGTTTCCTGTATATTCTCGAGAAAGGAAGAAGAAAGAAAGTAAAAGAAAGTAAAAGAAAGTATTGGAATATTCTATCAACTTTGTACAGGTAGTGTAGCTAAATATAGTAATGATGCTGTGGCATCATGCTAATCCCTAACAAGAGCCCCCCCAGTCTACATGTACCTGGAAGAGTAAAGTTGTAGGTAGAAGGAAAAGAAATAACTAAGATAATGAGGCATACTTTAGTCCAATGTTAATTTTCCCATCATCACGGTAATGTCTTCGATGTCCTGGTCTTTCATTTTGATATCCCCATTGGCCTGAATAGTCGGTGATACCAAAGTAGACATCATGGAAGTATCATCGTTAGGATAGTTTGTAATGAGACGAGGCAGACTCTCAAGGAGGTCGGTGCGAGAATATTGCGGATGGTAAGGGAAATGAATGAACGCCGCGATATCTGGATACCAGATTGGAGAGTGTGGGATGTAGCGAGTTAGAGAGGACGTGTTGTCAGCATCGTAGTAGGAATTAACTTCCTCGATTATAATACCACGCTTGCGAGCCTCCACGCGAACTGTACCAGGCGAGACACGGAAGAGAAACTCGTCCCATTTTAGCCCAATGAAGGCGCCCCAGGTAATGCGCACGTCAAATCCTTTGGAGATGCTATGATTAACACAAGATGCGAGCCAAAGAATGGTTTGACGAAGAAATTGCTGGAAATTGACCAGGCTGAGTCGCAGGTCTTCACGGGATTCACTGGAAAGAGCAAAAAGTAAATTTGGAAGGCATTGGAGCTGGATAATACCGACATTGCTTGTGGTTTTGATACTGAGTTCTTCGAAAGCTGCTTCGGGAATTGTGAGGGGTCGCTGGCCCTTGCCTGCATACGGAGTGATATTGTGGACAGCAGCGAAGACTAGTTCAGATAGGCTCTGTACCACAGACCAGGCTGCCGCTCCGAATGGGTAGGATACGTGATACTTGGTTTGGTCACCTAGCTTCGACGTAATGATATGTTTGTCGAGCAAGGAGTGAAAGACGGCGTCGTCTTTGGGGATGCTCTCCAAGAGGAGAATCAGAGTGGGGTGGTGAATGGCTGTCTGCAGAGGGTGAAGGTAATGTCCGCGGTTGAAAGTGGTGATAGCTGTCGAGATCTGGGAAGACATACTAGAATTCTCGTGATGAGGATATTATTACGCGTAGTAGATGTAATACTTGCCTGAATTTTTTGGCTTTTTTGATGTAATGAATACGAAGAGTGTGGAATGGAGGATGAGAATTTAGGTTAAGCTTCTGGTGAGGATGAGAAGGAATGTTGTCGTTCCAGGGTATTTATATGAATAGTTACAGTGGTATCTTGCGTGAATGTAGTAGAACTTTCTGAATTTTTGCGAACAAAGGAAGGTAAGCGAGCCGGATTAGTACATAGGTTCGGGAGACGCGTCGAGATGTGGCATATTGTGAAATACTTACCACTTGCTACCGGTACTTCGTGCCGGTTGTGACTTAAACCAGTTTTCTAGAATCTGAGGTGTGTTCCTAAGTTCTTCCTTTGTTTTCCATTCATCCTCGTTTTTCGGCAATCTGATCCACCGTACGCGGTACTTTTTGATGTGCCTGTGTTTTCCTGATGCTTTAAACATCTTTTCCCCAACTATTCGCTCGACCTCTACTTCCGGTAGTTGTTCAAAATCCTTCCGATTCAGTTGCTTTGATGGCCGTTCTCCGAATTCCTCAGGAGATGGGTAGTACTTTTCAAGATGAGCTATGTTAAGGATAGGGTGAATGCCATAGGACGCTGGTAGTCTTAATTGATAAGTCACCGCGCTGATTTTCCTGATGATCTCGAAAGGTCCGTCGTACTTCATCAGTAATTTTTTGCCTTGACCTTTGACATCTCTTAGTAATTCCAGGCTGTGCGGATTCAAAACGACAAGGTCACCCTCTTCAAATTCCATTAATAGTCTCCCATTGTTGTAGTACTTCTGCTGAAAGGCCTGGCTTAATTTCAAGGCTTCTTTAGCTCGCGATCTGATGGCTTCAAACTGTTCTATCATGTCTACTGCCTTGTCGCTCTCATGAGTTTCGTGAATTTGATCCGCCTTTCCACCGTTTGTCACCATATCACCTATCAAACATGGGATATATTCTGGTATAGTAAGCAGAGTGGACTCGGTCGTTGGCATGTACCCATACAATAAGTATGCAGGGGCGAATCTGGTACCTGTATGTGTTGTCGTATTGTATGACAAAGCGAGTGCGTCTAGGAATTTGTCCCAATCGTCGTGCTCTGGTCCGATGTAAGCCCGCAGAGCGATCTCAAGTCCTTGATTCATAACTTCAGTCTGTCCATCCGCTTGAGGATGATGAGCAGTCGTCAACACTCGTTTCATGCCCATAAGTTTGCAGACTTCCTTCCAAAATCCATGCCTCCATCTCACATCTCGGTCAGTGATTACTTGAGATGGAATTCTGAATTTGGATATAACATGCTTGAAGAATAAAGCAGCGGTGGCGTCGTCCGTGATATCAGTTTTGCAAGGAACAAAGGTTGCGAACTTGGTAAGCTTGTCGACGATCACCAAAATGTTGTCATATCCTGATGATTGTGGTAATTCAGGGATAAAATCCATCGATACTACCTCGAAAGGTTGCGTAGGGATAGGAATTGGTTGGAGAAGTCCTACAGGACCATGTCGATGAGGTTTGGATTTTTGACAAATATCACAAGAGTTAACATATCTTTTCAAGTCTCGAGACATACCTGGCCAATAATGCGTAGCTGCCAAATGATTGTAACATTTGTGATATCCGCCATAGGCGGATTCCGCAATCGAGTTGTGAATTTGATCCATGATCTGCAATTGTAATTCCTTTGGCACACACAGCCTGCTATTCCCATTATGGTCCTCGAAATAAAGCAAGCCCTCGTCTGAATACAGATATTGGGGAAAGCATGGTGTGATGTGGGAATTGGGGTCCTGTAAAGAGGTAAGAACTTCGGAGAAATGATTATCCTGTTGGTAAGCCTTTCTCCATTCTTCTATCTCTTTCGAGCTTAATCCAACTAGTAAGGCATGATGTCGAGCACTGGAAAAATGAGCGGAAGCTAAAACCTTATTGTCGTGCGTAATAGGAATTTGTCCTAAGTCCACGGTGAGGTCTCTTTGATGTATAGTTTCTGACGCGACGAATTTTGATCCTACCGTAAGGAGTTTTTCCTCAAAACGATCCCCAAGTTCTTGAAACATGTTCTTCATAGGATCGTCTGCCCATCCTGGTTTACTGAGATCGACAGGTATTGTAATGTCTGAGAGAGGTCCGTCTTGTGGTGGTAGACGTCGTCGCAGTCGGGAAATAGGATCGACATTGGAATGTACCCTGCTGGCTCGGTGGACGATGCGTAGATTAGGATATGCTGAGAATACTGTCCCCCAAGTAAGAAGCCTTCGGTTCACATGTTGGAAAGTTTTGCTCCATGTAAGAGCTGCGTGATCGGTGATAGCTAGAATTTGCTCACCTTCAATGTATGGCTGGAATTTAATCAGTGCTTCTTTAAGGGCTAGAGCTTCCCGCTCAGTAGGAGAGTAATTCCATTTGGCAGATTTGAGTACACGTGACCAATAGCAAACTACATGCTCCACATAGACGGTGGTTTTTTCAAATTCATCCGCCCAGTTAGTGGTAACCGGAACATCGTTGAATTCTTTAGAGATTCCTGCTACTAATTGTGGGATTTGCTCCCCTTTATCGAACGCGTTCTTCAAACACTCATAGATGCGAGTACCTTTAAGGTCCTGAATTAGTATAGGCTGTACTTGTTGTAAAATACCTGCTAGTCCATAGTCGCAAGCATCAGTGTATACTCGGTAAGGAAGACCTCAAATAGAATACCCTCGTACAGGAGCATGTGACAGTACTTGCTTGCATAAGTTAAAAGCTTCTTCATGAAGATCTGTCCAAGTCCAAGAAGTATCTTTCTTCAGTAGCTGGAATAGAGGATGCGCAATCCATGCATAGAAAGGTATGTACGCTGAAAAATACACCATCATACCCAAAAATGTTTGCAACTCACTGGTATTCCGAGGAGCTTCAAGCATAAGGATGACTTCGACCTTTTCCTTGTGAGTTGACATTCCTAATCTGGATACCTTCTGACTGAGTAACAGGAGTGATTGATACACAAAGTGACATTTTGGCAAGGAAAGAGTAATCCTGGCATTCTGAATGGCCTGTAAGACTTTGTCTATATGTGTCAGATGATCCTCGAACGTCAAAGAAAATATGACGATGTCGTCTATGTAAACTAAGGCAAATATCCATAGGAAAGGCGCAAGCATGTTCTGCATGACTCTCTGGAACACACTAGGGCCGTTGCGATAACCAAAGGGCATTCGTGTAAACTGCCAGAGACCTCGATGACATTAAAACACTAATTTCTCGCATGAATCGTCTTGTACGATTAATTGCGTAAATCCTGAAAGTGCATCGAGTGTGGTAAGCCATTGTGAACCACTGAGTGCTTGCATTATGTCTTCCTGTTTAGGGAGAGGGAATTCATCTGGAACAACGAGTGCGTTCAATTTCCTATAATCAATTACCATTCTAGGTTTACCATTTCTATAGACGATAAATGCCGGCACCGCCCATGGGCTCTCGGAAGGTTCGATTACGCCGAGGTGAATCCAAGCATCGATTTGCTTGTCCATAACTTCTCGATTTGCTGGGGAAACTGGAAATGGCGGCAAAGAGACTGGTTGAGCATTCGGCTTTAAGTGGATATCTACGTGAGCATTGTTAGTTCCTAGTCTCCCATCGAGCCCAAAGGCTTGCTGATTCCTTAGAATTACCTCTTGTAAATGTTGCATCTGTTCTTCGGATAGTTGAGGAGAGAGGTCTAATTCACTCAGTATATTTGATGAAGCCACAGGTTCCAGAGGACTTTCAGCAGTCTTAGGTCCCCCTTCTATAGGCTCAGAAGCGGAGCGATCATCAGGCTCAAAAGTGTTGCGTTGTGCCTTTGAAGTGATCTTAGATTCACTTCAGATCATTCGGCCAGATTTCCCCATGGGGTTAGTTCCGGTAAGCTGTGCCATGACTAGTTCACGTATCAGAGATGCTCTGGTTTGCCTTGCGGTAGCATCCATGGAATTCTCTTCCCTGTCCAACCAGTTCTTTGCGTTGTGAGCTTTTCCGACTACCTGTCCTTCGCTGATAGTAACTGGGGAGTCTGAAAAATTGGAAATGTGTAGAAAGGGTTGTTCTGAAGATATGAGGGAATCAGGTGAGCCGAAGAACTGCCTCTGATTTGGGTCTTGGCTGATTTTTTGTTCAATAAATATATCCTTATATTTGGGCCAATCCCCCATATCTATCGGAACCTTTGTGCTGGACTCGGGTGGAATAACTATGCGACTGGCGGCACGAATTTCACTTCTGCTCTGTCTTCTTTTCCGTTTCTGACATGACTTTTGTACCCAGCGGTGCATTCGACATTTGTTCAAATGGCTGAATTTATCTGGCAAGACGCGTACTTTAAAGACGTGGCCTTGCAAGTCGACAGTAGGTGGAGCAGTAGAGTTTTCTACTTCGATTTCGCACCTTGTATCTCCAAACGAGAGGTAACTACTGCCTTCTCTTCGCAAAATGGAAATGGAGTATTGATCAGCAAAATCGTTGCCAAGAATGAAGGGAGTAGTCATTCCATCGACTATATAGGCATCAATGTTCATTTTTACCGGACCTTCCTTTGTTTCAAAGAATAAATCAAGGTTGACATACCCTGAAATAGTAGAGTTTCCTGTTACTTGAATGAGATTAATTTTCTGACCCATACGAATTTTAGGCCTTGAAGATAATCCTTGTAATGCTTCTTGTGAAATGAGGGTAATGTCGGAGCCTGAGTCGACTATAACCGTGAGTCTATCTCTTCCGATGCCATTTATTCCAACTGTCGTAGTCGTGGCTTTGCTTCCAAGAAAAGTGCAACCCGACGGTCTTTGCATGTATTTCTTCAATTCTACTAAAGATTTAGTGCTCTCTTTAGATGTATCCGATTCAACATGGAAAACCCTTTTAAAATGTCGCTGAAGTCTGTCCAAATGGCATCGTTGCTTGCGATTGAGAGATTGAAGATCTGGTGAAGAAAAGTAGCTGCCGCACGAAGTGTTTGATGAAGGTTCCGTGTAAGGTCTTTTGTCTATATTCTTGTCGCTTGAAACTGGTCCGTTTATAGGTGCTGGGTCTCCTTTCCGGGCTGACGAGTCCGTGGTTTCGATTTTGCTGGGCATCGCAAGTCTACATGTGGAATCAGTCAATTGGCGAGTGTCTTCAAAATCTTGTTCCGTCCCTAATCCATAGAATAGCTCATCGTACTCATCCTGAGCTTCCAGTTCTGAGATGTCGGCCTCAGCCAAGCGAGTCCGTGCGGTTCTCATTCCCGCGTCATGGTGCTTGCATTCGGAATCCCAGTGCTCACCGCTACCGCAAAGACGGCAAGGGCGAGCGCCTACGTCCTTGGGTGCCTTGCACCGTTGCGTCTTGGTGCTGTTGTCCTTGGGAAAGGGTGGTGTAGTAATTTGGTTGGATGCACCAATCATTCATGCATATGAATTCCGGTAAGGGAAGGATTGTCTGTCTTGATTTGCATGTAGCTCATACGTGTTCAAGGAACGATTTCGATGACTTGGGTCTAGTCAAAGGAGCTGGTCTTCATGGAAACGCATACTTGCCTGGAATTCAACTGCGGTGTTATACAATTGCGTAGTAAGAACTGTATTCCAATTCAATGGTGCCCCATCCATGACCTGAGTGATTATTTCGGAGTCAGTAAGCTCGAAGGCAGTATTCAATAAGTCCGCTTTTCGAATATAGTACTCACTAGGGGATTCTCGTGAAAATCCTGGCTGTCAGTACGTTGCTTGACGGGCCTTATCTTTCTGCCGCTCCCACCATCGTCTGTTGAGGTAGTAGTCGGAAATTCCTTCACGAAGTGTTGCCCAATTTCTTTCTAGGTCGAGGCAATAAGGAAGAGGTAACGAATAGTACCATCTTTCTGCTTCGCCTGTCAAACGTTTAGGGACTATGTGGCCTAAATCTTTGAATACTGAATCGCTCATGACCGCGAGATCATTAACTTTCAATAGCCAAGCCATTATAGTGTCTTGATTTCCGTCCCAAGAAGGTACGTCTGACATTTTGAGCTTGGTATCAAAATGAACGCTTGAATTCGGAGTACGAGAGTATCGACTGGTGCCCTGAGATTTATGTGAGGGTTGGCGAGGTAATTGTCTATTTCCGTCTTCATCACTGGGTTCTGAGTCTGGGTCGCTTGGTGGACCATCGTCATACTCAAGATTGTCCTCTTCCTCAGATCGAATCCTTTCCTTTGGTGCTGTAGTGGATCCTGGTTGATAGGAAGATGCACGAAGACTCCCATGTCCTCTGGGACTAAAACCGTGAGGTTTGTTCGCCTTTGTATTGGTTCTCAGTGACGGATAATTCAGAATTTCAGCTGCTCTGGTCGAATATTCTGATGCGTGCCTGTTACTTGGATGACGCATACTTTCTCCAGTAGCTGCATGGCATACCCCCCCTGGACTCCAGTCAGAATCATCTCGACGAGGTGTTTTCGACTTGTGAGGTTTAGGAACAGACAGAGAAAGTCATGGGGAATGTGTGTCGTCTTCAATCTTGATATGCGTGTTGCGTGTGTCGTGCTGAGCAGTTAGCAATCCTTCATCTAGGTTGCGACGCGTCTTGAAAGTATCCCAATTGAATACAGCGTCTAGTATGAACAGAAAGTGTTCGACTCGGATATGGTAATGCAATGCATATATCTCAAAGTCATTTACTGTTAGGCCTTTAGCTAATGGTATTCCCCAGGTGGGAATTTCCAGGTCATCATAGCCGAATTCCTTGAGAGAATCTAATGCTTGTTCACGCTTTGTGAGAAGTACGGTTTGTAGGTCCTGATAGGCTTGGTCTCGCAATCGGTATGCTGTTTCCTTCGTGACTGTTCCACAGGCTAATACATGAATTAGAAGAGTATCCAGCATACTTGTTTCCATGCTGAAAGTTTTCGTGTACTGGTTATGCGTCAAGGGCCACGCAGAAAGCAGGCCATAACCCATCTTCGTTCCGAGTTTCAATATCTGGATGATGCGTTCCTTCCTGTCTCTCAAATTTGCATGTCTCTCGAAGGAGACTAGGGAAATACAAGTTGGCCAGAGTCGGTCAACCTCTTGTACGTCTTCTTCATCTAATTCGCGTGGCTCTACAGGTGTCACTAGTGGAGCTAACGGGTCAGGGAATACAAATGGAGGAGCATCTGATGCCGTCGGCGGTGAAGGAGAGTTATTAGGATGTAAAGGTGGGGTTTGTGAAGCAGTTTCCGACATGATGACTGAGTTGTGGGCCAAAAGTCGAGAAAGAAACTGCTGGAATGGATCTTCAGTCGTGTAATGTGGATGTTCTTGTACTAGGTAACCACTTATGTGTCCACCAGTGTTAGGAATACGAATATATTAAGTAGTATAGCGAATGAGACTTCACTAATAATACTTTATGTCGTATGTGAGAGCGAGAGTAAATGAGTTCGAGTTACCAAAATAAGAACATCCTAAATGGCCAACAAGCGCTAGGCGTAATCAGGAGTGAGTAGATCGGCAAGCGCTTGGCGTAACCGATCACTATCACTTAGTTGGTTCACACGGTAAGTGGAGTATCAAAAGATGATGAATAGATTTGATACCTTACAGGTATGTACATTTCAAGAATATATACATGTGAAAGTATTCTAGCAGTTTCCTGTATATTCTCGAGAAAGGAAGAAGAAAGAAAGTAAAAGAAAGTAAAAGAAAGTATTGGAATATTCTATCAACTTTGTACAGGTAGTGTAGCTAAATATAGTAATGATGCTGTGGCGTCATGCTAATCCCTAACAGTTCTAGCAGTAGTGTATTAACTTGTACCAACTTGTAGGACATAGAAATGTATAAATACGATAGTGTAGATATAGTAAAATAGGTTTCTGACCCCCTGTGTAATAGTGACAAGCTTATTTGATATGCATGTGATCCTTTGGAGCTGTTTGAGCCTTGCACTGTGTCCATTAGTGACGAGTCAGAGGTGTTGATCCCCAATTGTGACAGTGCAAGAGATAATAGCTACTTGCTCTAGCACTGGGAGCTGTTTGTAACTTCTGTTAGGATTGTGCCAATAGGATGAAGTAAAAGGAATGCATGCCGTGGATTCTGCGGAGTGCGTGGGGCTTGGCAAAGCTATTAGCAATGTCACCCTTGGGTCGAAGCCCAAAGAAGGATTATGGATGGAGTCCATGGGATTATGACCATTAGGATCAAAGGTTAAGTCCAGCGGTATCGGAGTCTGCGGACGAGAGAGAGATGGACTATGGCTTGAAGGCCAAAGAGAGTGAGGATGATAGTTATTGGGCTAAACCAAGTTGATATTTGAACTGAGGTATGTAATACTAAATGTACAGCTTATATACTAAGACGGAGTCTGACGGGTCGGGGTCTGGAATAGTGTAGGTATGGCCAGAGTGACGTGAGCTGGAATGTTCTGTATCTAGAGGAGTCAAGTATTCCGTGCACTCCGATATAACACCTACTTGCTACCGTGACGGGTTCTAGGTGTGATAAATGAAATATGTGAAATAAGTAAATGAAATATGAATATGAAATGTGAGATAGAAACCGGGATTCAGAATCCAACGGATTCCGATGCTTGACTTGGAGCAGATGGAGTTGATGTTGGATGAGGTCCATGGAGTCCATGGCATGATCATTACAACTTCGAGCAAGAGAATATAGATGTCTTGGATATAAATTTGAGTGATTTGAGTCATGAGCATGGCCAATAAGGCTTGCAGGGCACTCCATACTTAAGTTGCATTGATTATTTGACTTGAGCTCTGTGTTGGGATTGAGAGATTTGTGTCAGTGTAGGCACTTCTCTATTGTTTGAGGGCTTTGTGTGATGCGAGGCATTACAGGTGGCAGAGATTCAAACCCTTTGGCTTGGTTAGTGCTCGCTCTGTGTTATTTCTGCAAGTTGGCAAAGGTTCAAACCCTTTGGCTTGTTGGACGGGGTTTTCTGTGTTTGTTTGTGTTCTCTGGATCACATAGGTTTGAATCCTGTGGGTCTACGATCGGTTAGGAAACTCGAGCACATAGGTTAGAATCCTGTGGTTCTTGTGGATTGTTTAGTAGGAATTGGTTTCTGCTTCGAGTGCAGTTGTTTAAGTGGTGTTTAGGGTGTTATTGGTAGTGTGCAGTGGTTATTAGAGTCCCGTGCAATTCCTAGAAAGTTGTGGAGATGTTTAACGAAGTTGTGTTGTGTTATACACACTTGCCTTGAGGCCCAGTGACGGAAGTCACACCTCTTGTTCTGAGAAAAGCTTTTGGACTTAGAGAAGTCTGGATAATATACAAGAGCTATTGCTCCATGTGTCTTAGAGATATTGAGAATTCAGTTATTTTGGTTCACTACTTTCATTGCATTAGAATCCCCCCACAAACTTGAGTGTGTTTGTTTGTGTAGTGTTGGATGTGGGTGTGATCAGTGTCTTTGACACTGTTGCATTTCTAGCTCTGTGCACTCAGATGCCACTTCACCATATCATTACTCGCCTGTTGCAATCTCATTGCATACACCTGTCTCTCCAACTCCTGCTTCTCTTGGAGTAGTGTGCTATATCCCTCTGGGATGTGGAAGAGTCCTGGTGTCGTAGTAGTGGTAGTCACCATGTTCTGGCTCTGAATCTTGCCAGCTTTGATGTGTGCATAGTATTCATCAATGCGATCCTTGACGTACTGACCCCATATGTCTTTAGGAATATCTCCTCCTCCAGGTAGACGCTGATGAACCTAAAGACTCCTGCGGGCAGAAAACACAACACCTAAACGGCTAGTATAATCAGTCACAGAATCTGAAGGCAGGTTCTTAGCGAGTCTAGTCAGGCACCTCCGTGCAGTGACTATAGGTCCTAAGTTCATAGCTTATTCAAGGCTACTTGGTGTTATGTCTCAAGCTACGGGCTCTGTATAAGACAAGGTCGGTCCGCAAAGCGGTTATTAAAAACTATCTAGTTCGCAAAGGTGTTATTGCAGCCTAGTATGCAGCGCGGTCTACTGTTGCACTTGTCTTTGAGTGCGATGTCTGGAAGTGGGAGAATGCCAATGAAGGTGAACAACTGCCTTCTTGGTTTATAGAGTAAAGCAAGGGACGGCGGGGTCGTGACTTAGTTAAGTGCATCCATAGTCACTGACTTGTTGGTGTATATGTGCTTAGTGCAAACACTAAGGGTTCTGTAGTCTTTGGTATGGGGGAGTAGTATCCCGAGCGTATTCTGTATTTCTGGCTAATACACTTGAGTTTTTATACTAATTTTCTCTAACGGTTCGCATAATCTAAAGGTGTCATTCTTTGTAACCGCAGTAATAGATTAGTGAGCTTCGTGAAGGGTTTGTAACACTATTATCATTGCTATAACGTCTCTTACTGAGCTTTATAACATATAATTGGGTATGCCAGTTTACAACGTATTGTGGCATCCTTAGCTGACTGATGGATACTAGTTGCGCAGTGCTAGCCTGGGTGATTCATGAACTTCATTTCTTATTTAACTTCGCGACCGTATGTTTGTGTTACGAGTCCCGTAGCCGGGCACAGCCTGCGTGCTTATGTGCAGTCAGTGATTGTATGGGCGGCATCACATGACTAATATTGCATCATGCCACCTTTGTTTAGGTGATGACATGAATCACATGACTAGTTTGGTGTCGGTCCCATGGTAACCGGTATTGCCACGTACTTTGTGCCATATTGATGATTTATGGTTCGCGAAGCATTATTGAATATGCGCTTCATGACCTAAATCACTATTTGGTGGGGATTTGACTTGTAACAGACTTGCAAGGATTGGTTAATTGAATATCCTTGCAAGTAAGAATTTCGTTAAATTGTTTTGTGTGCCCGCGATTTCTGAGCACACAGAGCCACAAGGCTCATCATCCCCCCCTGACTAACATTTTTATTGATTGACACGCGTGTGCCTTCTGAAACGCTTCCTTTCAGTATAGTCCGGTGTTTTTCCCGAGGATCTTTGATTTTCTGGAATCAGGCATGGGTATGTCATTCCCGATTAGGGTTGATATGTGCCTGGTAGTCATTCTGGTAATTCCAGTAGAATTTCGAGTCATGCCTGCGCGTTCTTCTTGTTGCCCGCTGGAATGGTTCGCGAACCAATGGCCTTCTCGTTTGGTGACTTTGGCCTTCTTGTAGTCAGGCCCGAGTCAGGTTTTTGCTTAGTTGTATTCATATAAAAGGGTATCCTTTTTGACTTCGCGTTCTTTACCAACGCTCTTCACACATAATCTCTGCTTTACTTACTCCTCTCTGCTTTCCTTCACAAGCATGCCTCTTGCCTTCGACACGACCTGCCCCTTCCGCCAGGCTTTGGCAACATTCCACTTTTGCTTGGACCATGAAGCCAACGGTTCCCTCACCGCTCCGACTCCCGACATGTGGGTTCATGCAGCATACGCGTCCTGGCACCACCTTGAATTGGCATGGGCGGCCGACGAAGAGGGCTTCCCTGACGAGGAGGAGTGGTTTGATTTGGAGGACCAGCTGTGGGTTGCTTTGGGAAGTGTGGATACTTCCCTTGTTGTGCATTTGCAGGAGGAATTCCGCTATTTGGCAAAGGTCACGGTACGTTTTTCTCTTCGCGAATCTTAATATTTTATCGATCTTTTTGTTTTTAGAGTAAGGGTGGGATCGAAATCTGTCCTCTTCCTGAGGATGTCGATTCCAGTGAGGATTCCGGTTCTGAGTCGGGTGCTGATGCTTCAGCCGCCCTTGTACTACCTTCTGTTCCTACGGAAGGTGTACAAGGTTCTCCTGTGGTCCCTACTGCAGGTCTGGTGCTGCCCTCAGTGCCTACAGTTGCACCTGGCTCTCCTTCTGGCTCGGAATATTCATCTCCGCGGGCTCGTCAACTTGCGCCCCCCCTCCTTGCGGATCGCTTGGCCAGCTTGCGGCCTTTGAACCCTCGGAGGTTCAAGGCTAAGTTTGCTCCGGAGCTTGCAAATGGTATGCCTTTTTGTTTTGTTTCCCTTCCTTTCTGACTTTCTGTTTTAGCTGACTTGGCCGACTCCATGGCCTTTGTTTCTTCGTCGCCCTCTCTTGGCGACCTTCGTAAACGGGTCCAGGCTTTATGTGAGTTTCTCTTCCGTGAAGTCTTTATTTTAATTAACTTCATTTTCTTTTTCCAGCACCAGTAGCTGGGCCCTCCAGTTCCAAGTGTCCTTGCCTAACAAAGGCGCAAAAGGGCAAAGGCAAAGCTGTTGACCACGGTAAGTTTTCTCCCCTTGTGTCTTGTAATTTATTTTATTCATTCACGAATCTATTTTCAGCCGTCCCCAAAAAGTGTGGTCGTCCTCGCACGGTTAGGCCTCAAAAGCCTATTTTTAAGTGCAAGGGTGGATTGGGGGAACATATCCCTTCCTACGCTGTTGAGGCAGAAGAACCTCATCTCCAACCCATCGGTCTCCTTGTTCCCGACAAGGACTTCAGTAATTATGTGGGTTGTAATGATTTTTACTTCGCGTGGCCTCTTGGTGAATTGGTGGGGCATTTGGTACGTCTTTCCTTCTTTTCTTGTTTTAACATCATTCTGACTTTTGGTTGCAGATGCAAGAACCTTGCGACGCCTGCCATCGCGCGGGTGCCCAATGTCGTACCATTCGTTCAAAATCAGCTAAATGTTTCCGGTGTTCGTTTATGAAGCATCCTTGCATTGTCTTCCATGAGGACAACTATATCAACACCGTTGAGCAAGTTTTTGATCCTTCGACCTGTAAGTCCCTTTTTGTTTTCGCAAAGCCTTTGTTTTTAATTGATTTCCATTCTTTTTCTAGCCCTTGTCGACTCTATTCAGCATGACTTGCAGTCTATCCTGGACCAGGCTGTTGCCGCTGTCAATCCTGCAGCTGGTACTGTCGAGCGGTCTTACTTCAAACAGCAAGCCCGTGCTCTTCAAGCTTTAGCCGAGCTTATTGATGAAGGGATGTGTTTGGCTCGCAAAGCGGCGGACAAGGAACAGGCTAGTGAGGAGTCAGAGGCCGAATGAACTTTGTAATATAGTTGGTATAGTCCATGGGACTTCGAAATATTTTTACTTGTAGTTTTTTGCCTTCAGGCTTATTTTGTTTTGCTATAGTTTTTGTATATGCAGCACTACATGTGCCATATTCATTATTTGATTGACTGTCTTTGTCTGAACAGGTGTGAATTTCCTTTTTAGGTTCACGGAATTAGTGCGTGTTCGCGAAGTTCATTCAAGGAATAAGGTCATGTGCGTTTTGGCTGACTTTGGCGTGATTTTTGGGCTTGGCTTTTTAAATTGCCAAGTCTATGTTTCCAAAATTAGATCCTTGATATGTCAACGACAAGGATGCTGTTTTTGAGGGCCGGTGACTTCGTCCTGGCTACTTGGTGTTGCGTGGTCATTCTTTCGTTACTGATATCTTTAGCCACGGCTTTTCTTTCACCAGTTCTCTTGTTTTGATCTGGTTCACGAGGCATCGTGTGTTTAATTTATTATATGGTGTATTGAAGACTTGAAATTTCTGGGTGAGTTTCTTTCATAAGTTGTGGTGGATTTAAGTTTGAATGATTGTGCGATGTATTCTGGGGTGGCTTGACACGTCACAACATGGTTACATGTCTCCCCCCCCTGACTTTAATTTTTGAATGGTTTCGACCATCAAAAATTTTCCAGTCAAAAGTTTTTATGTTCGTGAACAGATATGATGTTGGATTGTGAATTGGTGGAGCTAGTTCTTGTTTTTCGGGTCTTTATGGTTCGATCTGCAGTGATGAGAATAAATTATAAGTCCGCGATGAATGGTTGCATCAGCCGTCTTTGACTGTACGCGTACTTTCTCCCTTTATAAAAGGTGAAAGTTTCCCATCTTTTCTCTTCACTCAGTCAATGACTGTTATTGTGTTCCCTCCTAAGCCCCCTGCCTTGTCCGAGCTGGTTGCTCGTGTCGAGCGGTTACAAGCACTTTCTCTTCCGAAGAGTTCTACTGCCGTCGCTCTTAAATTTTGGTTTCGCAAAGCTAAGGATCTTGAGGTGCATGTACAATTTTTCTTTGCATGTTGTAAGCATCCTTAATTTCTTTTGTAGACTTTGATCTCGATCCATTATACCGATATTTGTCAAAACATTCAGTTCAAGTGGTTTGCCGGCAGGATTAAACATTGCCTTCGCGTCCATGACTACTACGCCGAGTGGGCCCTTATGTCCCGACTCCACATTAATAGAGTCTCTGTCCGTGGCTCCTCTAATCCTGTTCTTTCTAAAGCAGCGCCCTCAATTATTGAACGCCTCAAAGATATGCCCCCCATTGGTCCTACTCTTGATGGCGACATCCCTATGGGATCCCCGGCTGCAGGTAATGGTACAGACGGTTGGAACCGATCTTCCTGGTCCGACCCCCCTATGCTTTCTCCCTCCAGAGCTAGTACTCACTCTGACTGCGAATTTGACTATGGCAGAGCGCAGCAGGCTGAATCTGGTTTGCCCGTCATGGACCCTTGGGTGCGTTTCTTTTTATCCTTCGTGTACTTTATTTACTGATTTGTTTTTCCCAGGATGACTCGCCTGAGGGTGACTGGGACGAGCCTCCACGCCTTGAAGGTCTCGTGGCTCGAGAGGGAACCTTGAAAGCCGCGCAGAAGATTGCTGAGAAAATTTCCGAAAGGATTCCTCCTCGCGTCCCCTTCGAAGGTGAACAATTTGGTTCGACCTTCTGTGCCTTCTGTTCCGGTACTCCTCACCATCCTCCTCACAAATGTCCTGCTCGGTCCGTGAAGGTACGTTTTTCGGCATTTTCTGTTTTCCTTCGCACTTAATTATGATGTTTTAGGCACATCGTCCTTGCTTGTCTTGCTTAGCGAGGAATGAGGAATGCGTGTTTATGGGTCTCAAGGTTGAGTGCACAAATTGTGCCTGTCACTGGGGCCATGGTTGCGTTGGAGGCATTCCTGATAGGAATGTCTTAGCTTTCCCTTTTTCTGGGGATTCCGATGAGCAAGTGGACTTGGTTATGGCCAAGATTAATGCCATGACTTTGGCTACGGCTCCTTATGGTCCAATCAGTGGTAAGTCTTTTTCTTTTTGCTTCGCGAATTTCTTTTCACGTTCATTTTCTTGATAGCCAGCGCCACCACTTCTGACGCGTCTCGTGCTCAAGAAGTCGAGGATTCTGCGCGAGCCTCTGTTGCTCTCAACTGGCATCAGTTGACCTTTAATGGTCCTGAAACTCTTCCTTCTCTTGTCGCCTCATGCGACGCATTATTTTCACGCGTCGAAGTCAATACTTGCAAACTCCTTGCTCTTTTGAAGGTGCGAGCTATGCTGACCTCTGAGTATCGAATTGTTCAGGCCAAGTTGGAGGAGAAGCGTGCGGATCCCAGCAATGACTTTGGACCTCCTATCCCCCCATCTTCTGCACGAGTCAAGAAGACTTCTAAGGAGAAGGATCCTCAGTGGTGGTAAGGCAGCTTCGCGGCCATTCTTCTTTTTGTATTTTTGATCTGTAGTGTATCGTAGTCGCATGTGTCGTTAAACATTGTTCAACCAACGTAGTTTGTGTTTTTGTTACTTGTAGAGACCATGGATAGTTTGCATGGTCGTCCCCCCCCTCAATACATATAGCTTTGTGAAGGGTTTCAACTCCCAAACTGTTGGTGTGATTTATGCCAGTTCGGCTTTGTTATGCTCGTCTTCATTATCTGGTAATTCGTCAAGCACATCTTCTCCGTTACTGTCCAGTAATTGTTTCATTCTGGCTGGTGGTACATCAATTATTGTGTTGACGTCTGGGATTTTTATCTTTTGCCTCGTGAAGTAAGGAATTAATCGATAGGCTACTATCGGTCTTGCGAATGTTGAACCATCGATCTCACAGAGGATGTAGGCGCCACCCTTGTTCCATCCTAGGACCACTAAGGGACCCAAGTAACAGGGTCTCATTTTTCTGTTAAGTGCCTTTTCTATTTGCGTGTTCCTCATCAAGACCAAACTTCCTTTCGTGAAGTTGAAATCTTTTATCGAGTATTGGTAGTCCTCTTCGAATTTTATTGCAGCTTTACGCCTTGCATCGTAGACTTTGGATTTAAGACGTTCCAAATCTTCCACCCATTTTTGTAGGCTGATCGCTCTTCGCGCTATAAGTGAGGTGGTGCTTATAATGTTGTCTGGGGGTGGCATCAGCCATGTTGATTCCACGATGTCCAAAGGCAATAATGGTTCTGTGCCCATGGCCGCGAAATATGGTGAACAACCCATTCTTCTTCTAATGGTTATTCTGTTGGACCAGAATACTGAATATGCATTCTGGCTCCAGTTTTTCTGGTCACCCTTGGACGCTTTGAATAATCCTTGGCACACATCAAAGTGTGGTCTTTCCGCGATCCCATTGGCTCGCGAATTATATCCGGATATTCGGATATGATTGATATGGTATTTCTTGCTGAGATATTTGATGGCCGCTACAAAGGCTTTGCCATTATCAGATACGATTTCCACCAAGCTTCCCCAGCGGCACAGTATATCTTCGAATATCCATTCCCCTATGGTTCGTGCGGTTTCTCATCTTAAACATTGGAATTCTGGGTAATGGCTCATGGAACACCGTCCTTGAACAATATACTTGAATTGCCCCGACATCGGCATTAACATTGTATCCATATACATCTTTGCGAAGAGAGGTGCAGGTACTGCAACTGTTGTGGGCATGTAGATTTGCCTTGTTTGTCGTACTTGGCATAGATGGCATGTCCTCACGTACCATGCAATATCAGCTTTCATGTCTGGCCACCAATATCAGATTTTAACCAGTTCGTGAGTCACGTAGAACCCTCTATGAGCTACTTCGTCATGACAAGCTATCATGACTTGGATCCTTTTTGACTTGGGTATGACAAGTTGATGTTTGCCTTGCATACTTCGGTGCCATAGTCGACCATCTTTTTCGAAGAAGTTCATAGCATATCGTATGAACTTCACGTAGTCTTCATCATTTATTTCTGGCGGTCGGACAAGGTTTGTATGCCATTGTAAGATGAGTTCTAGTCTTTTGTCACACAACACTTGTTGCATGGTTCGCGGGACTTCATTATATGTTAATAACATGTTTTGCTCCATTGATTCTGTCATCTCTTCTGTGGTGATTGAGAAAATATTTAATGGATTGGGGATTCAATTTTGCATTAGGCCATAATGTGTGTGTAGGAAAACTTCCATCCCATCTTCAGGTGGTGGAGGATCTCCTTCTTGAGGGGGTCGCCTAGATAAGCCATCAGGCCCATGTCTAGTTCCTGGTATGTGCACTAGCACAAAGTGAAATGATAAAATTCCTATGATCCACCGATTTACTGCAGCTGATGGTGCAATGTCAGGGTTTTTGAGCATTCCCTTGATGGTGCTTGTGTCCACTTCTACTATGAAGGTGGGTAGGCCGATCAGGTATAATTTACAATCTCCTAGGGCTCTGTATAGGCCATAGATTTCTCTCTTAGCTTGCGAATACCTGCATTCGCGGGGATTTAAGGTAATGGATCCAAACCTCGTGAAGTATCTGATGGATGGGTTGTTTGGGTTGCATTGGGCTAAGTAAAATCCAACCGCAGCTGGTCCTGTGTCCACTGCTAGAATAACAGCGCCATTTGAGCTGTAACTTATCGGCCTTAAAGCAGGGCTCTGTCGCACAGCTTCTTTTAACTTTTCTTGGGCCTCTATTTCTTCTGAGCCAAACTTGAATTCCACATCTTTGCGGAACAACTTTGTCAACGGGAGTGAGTTCTCCGTGAAGTTCTCTATAAAATTGTGTAGTACTCCGGCTGTCCCTACAAAAGCTCGAGTATCGGATATGTCTTTGCATGGTCCCCATCTCAATATAGGGTCGACAATGCTGGGTAACGGTAAGCGACCTTGGTAGGTACACCGGTGTCCTATGACTATGATTTCGGGACAGCAGAGGTATGCTTTCTTGCCAGAGAAAGTACCACCACAATATTTCATGTGTTGGACTATTCTGTTTAGGTTCGCGAAGTGTTCCCATACAAATCTCTGGATGCCGGGATTTTCTGGTATTGTTTCGTAGGTATTGCCTACTTCATATCGCGTAGCTGGTCCGCGAACGGGTACATCGTCAATATATGGGATGGTATATCGAGGGATTTCGGGTTGTAGGATGTAAGTAACATCATCGTGGAAGATGGGTACTGAATTGGTCCAGCCCATAGGTAAGGTTACTAGTTGTAAGGCACCATAAGGTGTTTGGAAGGTGGTAAGGTCGTGGGAACTTTCAGCCAGCATCCGTTCATCGTATCCAACAAATAGATCTAATGTTGCTCCACATGCCCTGCCTGCAAAGTTTTCTGCTAATTGATCGGTGGTAGGGGGCAGGCCTGAGTGCGCGATAGTGACTTCGTTAAGTGGTTCAAGACTATGAACAATTCTTAAACTTTTGCCATCCTTCTTAAGCACGGTAAACCATTGCGAACGGTACGAAGAATTCAATGGTTCGTATGCCCCCACATCGAGCTTGGTTTTAATGATTTTACAGATTTCACTGTAGATGCCTGGGGGTATTGGTATGTTTCTGAGTACCCACAGGGTGTGTTCGATTACTGGGATGTCGATGGGAGGGAAGAAGTCTTGTCTGAAACTTCCTCTTTCGGAGTCTTCCCAAGTTAATGCTTGGTCCTGAATATTCATGAAATGGTGCATGAGTTTTACTTCTTCCGACCACAGAAAACCTTCGTTATGGATCGAGTCGATGTACTCTTTTCTTTCTGTGGTATACCTACACGAAGGTCTGAAGTCCGGTGGTAACAGTGATAATTTTGGCATGTTTTGTAAAGGGTTGCCCTTTATGTTATGGATAATCCTGAACTTTTCAGGTAGAGTGGCGAGAACAGGTTTCGTTTTGAGTGCAACTGGTTTATACTTCTTGTTCGTGTAGATGGAAGCAGTTTTCTCAAACCATGGTGCATAGTTTTCATCGCCAATTATATTCGAGCCGTATAGATTATACATGTACTCGAGTGGTTGTGGTTTTGGCACTGACTGGGGTTTTACGCTATGCTGCGCGTAGATAGGCATTAATTTTTCTGTTCGCGGACCATCTAACGGTCCTTGGTTGGAGTTGAGTTCTTGGGTAGAAGGGATATTAAGTTGGGTGGGGTCGCACACTGATAAATATTGCGTGGCGAGGTTCAACTTTGTGAACTGATTATTGGTAGCATGTGCGGAAATAATAGGTTTTTGATTCGCGTTCAGTTCTATGACTATGGCCACTTCTTCTTGATCAGGTAGCCGGTCTTCTAGTCAGGGATCATCTTTGTCTGAATAGGCATCATGCATCATGAGCCTGATACGACCCCTAGGTCTGGTGGGAATTGTAGCTGTTTTCCCCGTGTTGGGATCGTGAATTGTAATAGTCTGATCTTGATTTTCATAATTTCTTATGATGCTTCGCGTAAGGGTATCAAATGGTCTCCCGAGTAGGATATCGTACACGGATTGTCTAATGACATGAACTTGCAAGTATAAGGTGATGTCACCGAATAAAAAGGCAACATTTTGCGCAAGGCCAAGTGAACTATTTAAAGTCCCATTGGCCGATTGCATATCTATGAATACTGAGGGGTCATAGGTTAACCCAAGGCAGTGACACACTGCTTCCGACATCGATATCACTTGTGATCCCGGGTCAATGATGCATTCGACCGTTAACTGATGGTCCACGATAGGTAATATAGACCGCAAAGCAATAGATTCAGCTGCACACTTAAGTGGGCCTATCTTTTTGCCTTTCTTGATGTGATCTTCATATGGGTCGCGAACCACAAACGCTCCTTCTGGGAGCTCTTCGTGAGCCGCTGTTACTGTGGTATGCTCAAATGTTTGAACTACAGGGTTGGGTTGCCCATATAGTAAGGTAGTTTTCACTGAGGGGTCCTCAGACGGGACTTTAATCTCAACAGTGCTGGGCCCCGTGTATGAAACATCATTTTTGAATTGTTCGACAGTGGGTGGCACCTTTCGCTTTGTGATGTCATCTTTTGTCACATCATGGATCTCAGGTGATAGTGAAAAGAGTTCGCATTGGGACAAAGTAACCGGGGAATCCATGGTCCTTTCGTATACATGTCTTGCTACTAAGGAGTCTTCTATGGGAGCCTTTGTCCGGTAGGCTGGCTTGTGTTCGCGATTCTTCTTCCTATAGTCAGGCTTTGCACCTATGTTCCGATCAACGGGTGGGGCATAGTTTGCTGGGCGAACTGAGGCAAAAGGATGTATATCTTCGGGGATAACTTCTTTGTTCTGGGTCTCCCCTGATTGCCATTTGGGGTTCGGTACTATTTTCGATATCGGCTTCGCGAATACTTTTGCATGTGATGCCTCTTTGGTGCAGGGAATAAATGTGTTAATGACTTCAGCTTCTCTGCCGTCGTCTACTGTTGTTTGTGGGGAGTGGATCTCCAGGTCACTGTCGTCGGACTCCGAGAGTTCAATGAGGGCTGGTATCTCTTCTAGTTCCGGGGTGATGCCTTGATCAGGTGTATCTTTCTTTTGCAAGGTTTCTTGACCTGGTTTTGCTTGTTCCGTGACTTCACGAAGGGTCTGGTTATTCTTAACCGTTGCCCTAGTAGCGTCCGATGTTGGTGATGCTTCCTTTGGAGTAATGGCTACTGGTTTCAGTTCTCCCGCTACTGTAGGTGCAGTGCATCGTACTAGATGTGGGACTCTAACTTCAACTTGTTTGAACCAAGTTTTAAGTGTCTCGTCTTGTGATGTGTCAGCGCAGTCTTGTAGACTCTTTAGTTCTTTTTCAATAGACCCCATCTTAGCTATTAGGGCTTCGACGTGTTGTGTGATAGTCATATTGACTGGTAAGGAATGCTGGTCGACTAACTGCATGTAGTGTTCTGAGTTTTTAACGAATGTGAGGGGTTCTTTTAGGAATTGCATCATGGTGGTGTTAACAGCCCCTAGTTGACCAGGGTTCTGTTGATGCCATTCTTCAAACTTGTCCGCGAGACAATTTCCAAGTAAACCCTTTGGAAGGTAGGTGCCAGTAGGTAACACAATGTGGTTCCTTGTATTCTTTCTGCATTTGCCTTCGCGAATCATCATATCGATTTCTTCGCAAGCATTAATGAAGTGTCCACGTTTGCCGCAGAATCCACAATTGCCATCTCAAGATGTGGGAGAACTAGCAAAGGATGACTGTGGGTTTGATTGGTAGTTAGGATGTGGTGGGGAACGGTCCTGTTTGTCGCTGATTTGGAACTGTGCTAAACACATGATTTTATCTTCGATAGCTTGTAAATGTAGCGTTATTTCTGAGGGCTCTTGTTTTACCGTCACTGTTTCGGGTATCCTGCTTGAATAAACCTGAGGTATCCCCATGGGAGCGGTAGCAACAGCGGGTGGGTTGTAAGTTGCGTAATGACCTCCCCTGTGGTAGGGTTGTGGTGCGTTCGCGTATAGGCTTTTGCCTCTATTTGTTCCTTGTAGCACAAACTGTGCGGCTTCGTATATATCTTTCAAGGCGTAAGGGTCTGAGGGGAAATGATCTGGGAGTTTGATCTGTAACCGGCGCATAATTCCTTCCCATACAGAATCTGGGAATCCTTTGCTGAATAGGTTACTGACTTCTGAGCCCGAAAGTCTTTTCTTGGCTTCTAAGAATTGTGCTTTAGGGAAAAATTCCCTATAATACGTTCCCAGATCTGCTAGGGATGACACTTCATGAGCATATTTGCCTACGACGCGTTCAATATCCATACGCTCATATTTTCTATTTGGGTCCGCATCAGGATATTGTTTAATGATGGCCTCTTTAAGATTGTCATATGTTTTGTTCACATCCGTGAATTCTGTAAGGCTTTCCCAGAAGTCTGCAACTGCAACTCCAGGGTAATGTGTCAACCATCTCTTCTTCTTGGTGTTGTTTGTTATGTTGTATCGAACAAACAGGGCTTCTAAGTCCTGTAAATATTGTGCCAGTTCGCGACCGGGGTTTGCTTCATCGAATATACTGGGTGCACTTCACTCACGCCTGAATGGCATCTGGGCATTCATTGCGGGTGGTGTGGCTGCCTGCGCAGGTCCTGCTCCTCCTGGTGCAGCAGCGGGGGCAGCTCCTCCTTGTGCAGGTGGCATTGAAGTTTGTAAGGTGTTGGTGGGTTTTGTATCGATAATTACTGGTTGCGATATGAATGGAATATAGATTTCCTCAGTTTCTCCTTCTTCTACTGGTGTAGTAACAGGTGCAGCTGTTTGTACTGGGGAGTCATGTGAGGATAATTCGGTAGTGTCGGTGCTCTGTGTAGCAAGGCTTAATCTTCTTCCAAACTCGTCAAGGTCTAGTGCTTGGTTTGGGTTATGGAGTGTCGTGGTATCTGATGCTGGGGTAAGGTTACCTGCAGTATGATAGGCCGACGGTAGGGTATCCGAGAATAGGTTCACGGATAGTTGTAGACTGGATAAGACTTCGTCTTCTTCGAATAAATCAAAGGGTTCCGCGGTCAAGATATCGAGTCGTTCATTGTAGAATTCTCCTGGTATAGAAGGTTCTACTTCTTCTTCTTTAATGGTTCGCGAAGAAGAACTGGGAATTGGTTGGTCGCTGGGTGGGGTGTCGGCAGTTAAGTGCTCAGTATCTTTTTGCCACTGTTGGCGCGGGGATGTTACACGTAAAGGTAGTGAGGTAGTTGGTTGGTAGGGTTTGTTATGACCAAAGTCCTTTGGAGGCGCAATGATCAAGGTATGTTTTTAGGAGATAGAGTCGAAATTTGACTATTATCCCCTCGCGGTGGGCTTCAAAATGATGAACCTAAAGACTCCTGCGGGCAGAAAACACAACACCTAAACGGCTAGTATAATCAGTCACAGAATCTGAAGGCAGGTTCTTAGCAAGTCTAGTCAGGCACCTCCATGCAGTGACTATAGGTCCTAAGTTCGTAGCTTATTCAAGGCTACTTGGTGTTATGTCTCAAGCTATGGGCTCTGTATAAGACAAGGTCGGTCCGCA
Organism: Armillaria novae-zelandiae; assembly: GCA_030435655.1. Classification (NCBI taxonomy): domain Eukaryota; kingdom Fungi; phylum Basidiomycota; class Agaricomycetes; order Agaricales; family Physalacriaceae; genus Armillaria; species Armillaria novae-zelandiae. The sequence goes on from JAUEPR010000134.1 coordinate 30,570, forward strand.
AAGCGGTTATTAAAAACTATCTAGTTCGCGAAGGTGTTATTGCAGCCTAGTATGCAGCGTGGTCTACTGTTGCACTTGTCTTTGAGTGCAATGTCTGGAAGTGTGAGAATGCCAACGAAGGTGAACAACTGCCTTCTTGGTTTATAGAGTAAAGCAAGGGACGGCGGGGTCGTGACTTAGTTAAGTGCATCCGTAGTCACTGACTTGTTGGTGTATATGTGCTTAGTGCAAACACTAAGGGTTCTGTAGTCTTTGGTATGGGGGAGTAGTATCCCGAGCGTATTCTGTATTTCTGGCTAATACACTTGAGTTTTTATACTACTTTTCTCTAACGGTTCGCGTAATCTAAAGGTGTCATTCTTTGTAACCACAGTAATAGATTAGTGAGCTTCGTGAAGGGTTTGTAACACTATTATCATTGCTATAACGTCTCTTACTGAGCTTTATAACATATAATTGGGTATGCCAGTTTACAACGTATTGTGGCATCCTTAGCTGACTGATGGATACTAGTTGCACAGTGCTAGCCTGGGTGATTCGTGAACTTCATTTCTTATTTAACTTCGCGACCGTATGTTTGTGTTATGAGTCCCGTAGCCAGGCACAGCCTGCACGCTTATGCGCAGTCAGTGATTGTATGGGCGGCATCACATGACTAATATTGCATCATGCCGCCTTTGTTTAGGTGATGACATGAATCACATGACTAGTTCAGTGTCGGTCCCATGGTAACCGGTATTGCCACGTACTTTGTGCCGTATTGATGATTTATGGTTCGCAAAGCATTATTGAATATGCGCTTCATGACCTAAATCACTATTTGGTGGGGATTTGACTTGTAACAGACTTGCAAGGATTGGTTAATTGAATATCCTTGCAAGTAAGAATTTCGTTAAATTGTTTTGTGTGCCCGCAATTTCTGAGCGCACAGAGCCACGAGGCTCATCAACGCGCTCTCCCATCTACCAACTCAATCTTTCCTGACTTTATATATGAGGCCTTCACTAGGCACTCACTCGACATGTGTCCATCTGTATCTCCACAGAAGAAGCATGCGCACAGTGGGTTATTGTTGTGAGTATGTTCATACCCCATCAACCTTGGCCCAGGCTCGTATGAAGGACCCGCCGACTTGCTTGATTGCTGCTGCAGGAAACTCAGGATGTTCTTCTGATTCTCCAACATCACCTTCTCCAAAGGTGTGAGTCTCTTGTTGCTCACCATGTTCTGCTGCTCAATGAAACCTTTCATGATTGTCATCACACTTCCAACCTCCTCCTGCTTCACACCTCTCTCTTCTGCCATGGGTGAATTGCATGCAGAGGTACTTGATCGGAACTGCTCTCTTGATGCAGTTGCTGCTCCCAAAATCTCTCTGTTCTCATCTCATTTCCTGTCCATCGATGAGAAAACTCCCTGCAACACATTCAATCCAGCATCCATAACTTCTTTCAAAGTGTATGGGTCAGCAAGCTCCCTCTTCATTTTCCCAGATGGGGGTGGGAGATGCTCTAGCTGTATCTTAATTCACTATGGGGGTTGTACCACCAGCTAGCCCTTTAAAATGCTGAGTTAACGCTGAGGCGGTGGTTTTTTTTGTACGGGTATGATCGCAGCTGTTTTTGTGAATAAACTTTATTTTTTTTCATCAATTCCTGCAAGTGTTTTGAGTGATGTAAAGGATGACCAATTATTATCACATGTCAGAATTTATGCACTGAGGAAATTATGAACAGAATCTGTCTGGAAAAGGTAATTTAGTCATGAGCAATTTTAAACATGTTCATTACTCATAACTAAATTACTATTTCTACACCGATTCTGTTTATAATTTCCTCAGTGCATAAATTCTGACATGTGATAATAATTGGTCATCCTTTACATCACTCAAAACACTTGCAGGAATTGGTGAAAAAAAATAAAGTTTATTCACAAAAACAGCTGCGATCATACCCCTACGAAAAAAACCACTGCCTCAGCATTAACTCAGCATTTTAAAGGGCTAGCTGGTGGTACAACCCCCATAGTGATTGATGGATACAACTCATCTGTCATAGGTGTCAAGAATGAGTCCACCAATTCTCTGTTCAACAGCACCCCACTGAGTGCATATGACAGGACTTGGAATTCCCGCTTGAATGCCATATATTGGCCCTTGTCTGATATCTGCATGATATCGTATCTTCATACCAATCTCTTCATTTCTTGGACTGGGTCATGATCTTCATCATATGCACCATCATAACAGTCCATTACTTCCGACTTGAAGTCCTCATATTTTCCTCCTGTCATGTACTTGGGGAGAACTTTCCACTGTCGCTCGGTTTTTATGTCCATATATGACACAGCGGCTTTCTTTTTCTCCTCCTCATCTGTGATAGCAAATTTCGGGAATAAATCTTCTAGGTGCACAAAGAATCTTTTGAGTTCCTCTGGATCAGAGGAGGTCTTGAATCTTGGTGCGGCCTTCTCACTCGGGCCTGGCATAGATGCGGCCATCATTGCAATATTACTATTGCACAGGATTGACTGATCCAGTGTTTTTCTTGTAATAGGTTGTGAGTTCAAACTCGGGCTAATTTCTGGCTCTGTAGGAGCTTTGCTGGGTGGTACCCAAACTCAAAACAGACTATTCTCAGACTGTTGCATGGGAGCTGGCACAGGTACAGAGGTACTCCTTTGCTGTTGTGTGGCTAAGCTTGCACTAATCCGATCTTGATGGTGTAGATGCGTGTCAAGAGGATAAGCCAGTGGCACAGTAATACCATGCACTTGTTTTTGGGATCTTGTCTTGAGTTCTCGGGTCTTACTTGGTCCAGCTATACTGACCTAACAGAGGAAATGCTTGATTGGGAGACCATAACCTTCTTCACTAGTTGTCTTCATATGAAGGCCGACTAGCTTCTCTTCTCTCAAATGGATGTCTTAGTTTGAAGAAACTACTTCCCCCCCTCATGGTGGGCTCCAGATGAAGTGCTGTCTGCATGCACAAAGCTAGAAATGCAACAGCGTCAGAGACACTGATCACACCCACACCTAACACTACACACACAAACACACTCTTTAGTTCGTGGGGGGATTCTAATGCAATGAAAGTAGCGAACTAAGACAACCAGATTCTCAATATCTCTAAGATACACGTAAAGTGATAGCACTCGTCTTGTATCTAGACCTTTACTAAGTCCAACAGTTTTCTCTAAACAAGAGGCACAACATTCGTCACTTGGCCTCAAGGCAAAGGGCTTTCCAAACACTCTAAATGCCGATAGACGTAACCACAACTCTCTAGCAATCGTGCTCAACCCAAATAGTCACCAAACGAAATCACTAAACCTCAACACAACACTTTAAAACCTTGTGCACTAAACTGTAACCTTCACAAACACGTGGAGAAGCATCTACACTGACACAAAACTCCCAGAACTTCCAAAAGAGCCACAGGGTTTGAACCTATGCACTCCAGAGAAACCCTGTCCAACAAGCCAAAGGGTTTGAACCTTTGCCAACCTGCGGAAATAACACAGAAGAGTGAGCACTAACCAGACCAAAGGGTCCGAACCTCTGCCACCTGTAATGCCTCGCATCACATGAATGCTCTCAAGAACTCGAAAGGGTGACCTTCTAGACAACATACTCTCATTCTCTCACAGAGCACAAGTCAAACCAAAACCAAAACTACTGCACAAAGTGCCACACCACTTTCTTATCCAAGCCTGCAACTTAATTCACACAATAAGTATCTGATATGGGTTGTATTCTCTCTTGAAGCTACAAACTGCTCCAAGTGCTCAAGCGCATAGCTGATCTGCTTTGCACCATTACACTGAGGGTCTGAAACTTGTACACTACTGTTATGCTACTGTATTTATACATTAGGCACTCTACAAATTAATACAACCAGTTTTAGTACTATTTCCTGCTCAGAGCTCAATCATTTGCATCCCATGCATTCTACCTGAGCATGCCATCTCATAGCACATTGGTCAGAAGGTCGATTAAGACCCAGACTCGTATCGTGTGCATGGTTGCAACATCGGTTAACACTGCATGCAGCATGTAACCCACCACATGTTATCTCCTCAGAGCTCCCACCCATCAGGATTCACTCCGCTCATATTCTTCTATTGTCTTCCAGTCAGCAAGGTGACTTGCTTGGTATCTAGACCTCATGCACTTCGGCCGAAGTGTAGTATCTCGGTTTTATCTGGACTTGGGCTTTCATTTTATGACATGTGCAAGTTGCTGGTCAATCCATGCCTTGCATGTCATAGATCAATGTCTCTCATAGTTCATTTACATTGCACGTGTATTCAATTATCTTTTTAGAGTATGCGCACCACTTCGTTTCAGTGCAGCTAGTATCAAACACTGGGCTCTCATACTTAGGATGACCATGTCCTGTATCTCCCTAAGCTAGAGCATGTGCTCTACCAATAGTCACTTCAAATATTCATGGTAGTATGTTTATTTCATTGTGCTCTTCTCTAATCTCTCTTATCTCAGTCGTGGGACTCCACAACTCATGTATAATGTTATAAAATGCGAAATTACACACATAAATGCCTAGCAGGCATGTCACCATGGCTTTCTTTTCTCTTCCTCATCCATGATAGTACACTTTGTGACCAAATCTTCTAGGCACATGAAGAATCTCTCGAGTTTCTCTTGATCAGAGGAAGTCTCAAATCTTGGTGCAGCCTTCTCACTTGGGCCTGGCATAGATGTGGCCATTTTTACAATACTACTATTATGTGGGATTGACTGATCTGGTTTTTGTCTTATAATAGGCAGTGAGTTCGAACTCAGGCTAATTTCAGGCTCTGTAGGAGCTTTGCTGGGTAGAACCCAAACTCGAAACAGACTAAACTCAGGATTTGACATGGGAGGTGGCACAGGTACAGAGGTACTCCTGTGCTGTTGCATGGCTAGGCTTGCACTAATCCAGTCTTGATGGTATAGATGCATGTCAAGAGGATAAGCTAGGGCACAGTAATACCATGCGCTTCTTTCTGAGATCTGGTCTTGGGTTTTCAGGTCTGACTTGGTCCAGCTATACTGCCCAACAGAGGAAATGCTCATTTGGGAGACCGTAACCTTCTTCACTAGTTGTCTTCATAATGAATGCCAACTAGCTTCTTTTCTCTCAAATGGAAATCTTAGATAGTAAAACAATTGTTACACTTGTGCATAATAGATCTTTCTCAAATCTGGTTCTCTTAGTTTTTAAGAAACTACTTCTCCCCCCTCATGGTGGGCTCCAGATGAAGAGGCATCTGCATGCAGAAAGCTAGAAATGCACCAGTGTTGAAGACACTGATCACACCCACACCTAACACTACACACACAAGCACACTCAAGTTCATGGGGGGATTCTAATGCAATGAAAGTAGTGAACTAAACAACTGAATTCTCAATATCTCTACAATACATGTGAAGCAATAGCACTTGGCCCGTATCTTGACTTTACTAAGTCCAAAGGTTTTTATCTAAACAAGAGGAGCAACATTCATCACTTGGCCTCAAGGCAAAGGATTTTCCAAACACTCCAGATGTCATCAGACATAACCTCAACTCTATAGCAATTGCATGCAACTTAAATAGTCACCAAACAAAACCACTAAACCTCAACACACAACTAAAACCTTGTGCACTACACCAAAACCTTCACAAACACATGGAGAAGTATCTACACTGACACAAAACTCCCAGAACTTCCACAAGAGCCACAGGGTTTGGACATATGCACTCAAGCCATTAACCGATCATAGATTCACAGGGTTTGAACCTATGCAATCCAGAGAAACCCCATCTGACAAGCCAAAGGGTTTGAACCTTTGCCAATCTGCAGAAATAACACAGAAAAGCGAGCACTAACCAAGCCAAAGGGTTTGAACCTCTGCCACTTGTAATGCCTCATGTCACACCAAATGCCCTCAAGAACTCGAAATGGTGACCTTCAAGACACTGTATTCTTACTCTCTCACAGAGTGCAAGTCAAACCAAAACCAAAACCACTACACAGAGTGCTGCACTACTTTTATATCCATGCACACGACTCAATTCACACAACATGTATCTGGTATAGGTTCTATTCTCTTGCTCGAAGCTACAAGCTACTCCAAATGCTAGAGCATGTGGCTGAAAAGCTTTGCACTGTTACACCAGGGGTCTGAAACTTGTACACTACTTTGATGCTACTGTATTTATACATTCTGCACTCTACAAATTAGTACAACCATTTATAGTACTATTTCCAACTCAGAGCTCTATCCTCTGCATCCCACGTGTCCCGTATGAGCACACCATCTCTTGGCACTTTAGTCAGAGGGTCAATTAGGACCCAGACTTGTGTTGCATGCATGGTTGTGACATTGGTTAGCACTGCACACAGTGTGTTACCCATCACTTGTTATCTCCTTGGAGTTCCCACCTATCAGGATCCACTCCATTCATATTCTTCTCTTGTCTTCCAGTTGGCAAGGTTACTTGCTCAACATCTAGACCTCACATGCTTTGGCTGAAGTGTAGTTTCTTGGTTTTATCTGGATTCAGGCTTTCATTTCATGACATGTGCAAGTTGCCAGTCGATCCATGCCTTGCACATCATAGATCAATGTCTCTCATAGTTCATATAATATCACACATGTCTTCAATTATCACTTTAGAGTACACATGCCACTTTGTTTTGGTGCAGTTAGTATCAAACACTGGGCTCTCATACTTAGGGTGACTTTAAATTGTATCTCCCTAAGCTAGAGCATCCACTCTACCAATAGTCACCTCAAATATTCATTGTAAGGTGTTCATATCATTGCGCTCTTCTCCAATATCTCTTATCTCAGTTACAGGACTCCCAAAGGTGTGTAGAATGTTTTAAAACACAAAATTACACATGTAAATGCCTAGGGGGCATGTCATTGCAAAGAGCAATGGGAGCAGAGATACCTTGAACAGGCACCAGTAATTTTGGAAGCCCTGTCCAGTATTTTCTACTCTGTCATCGGGACAATTCCCTGTAATTTGTGCTACAAAATCATGTTTATCATATCTCACCTTTCCTGTTGAGTTAACATCTATCTCCTGTCTCTGTCTCCTCATTTGTTCGGCTGGTCAACTGTATTACTCCTGTGGCTGTGCAGTAATTTCAGGGATGTAAGCACTTTAAAATAACTGTGAAAGTTTGGTGAAAGTGTTTTTATCCACGTTTGAAAATGAAATTACCAAATGAAAACACAGCTTATAATTACTGCATGTGTTTTCACTCAATGTTTCTATCCATATATGACATATAAACACACACCCAGTAATTACATATGTGTTTTTGCTTGGAATATAAATTGAATTACCAAATTCAAACACAAATTAAATGACAACCTGTGTTTACAAAGGTGTTTTTCCATGTGTGTTTCTAAATTAAACACCTACGAAATTACTTTAAAGTGTTTACATCCCTGGAATTACCACATAGCCACAGGAGTGTATCCCATGAGCCAGAGTGCCTGCTGCGCATCTTTGTCCACCACATCTGTATCGGATATACTCCGGATGAGAACTCGTAATATCCTCTGACAGCCAGAGACTTCGCTCCGGTCTTCATATACTTATTTCTGCCTCGCACTACAACGATGTTCAAACATGATGTCAAAATCACTGAACCTATCCCAAAAATCTACCCTTCTCCTCGGAGTGTGTCATTTTGGTAAGTCTTCAACATTGAATTGTATTCAACACCCCTAAAATTTACTACTATTCAGCAATACATTTTATATGGCGTCTTTGCACTTCGTTTTTTACATACAAACACAACAAAACTTGGAAAGAAATCTGCACTTCGGTAATGATAGCCACTTTTATACGATATCGTGAGGAGCTACCTGTGCGAGAATCACTCGCCAACTACACGACTTGGACAGCAATGGCCAGCCTGGATGCTAACGTCGAAGAGTTGTGCGATGGCGCTAAACTTTTATGGGTCGGACCAAAACGTCTGGATAAAGTGGTGTTGTACTGCCATGGTGAGTCGAGCCATTTCTTCCTCTCTCTCAAGCTGCGGCGATTTGTACATCTGACCTGAAAGCTGGCTGTCCCAACAGCACTCTCACAGAGGAGGCATTTCCTCACAATAGAAATCATACCAGGATACGCAAGATGTCACATCCGATCTACGTAACCCTTCCAGCCGGGCCCCGTCTCCGACTAGAAACTTTGTTTATCTTCATTCATTGTCTCGTAACTTGTTACGATCGGTGAAATGACTGACTGAGCATTTCCAGGAGGCAGATACATGCTCGGCATCGGTGAAAATGCTCTCTCATGGCTACGGTACATACAGTTAGAGCTCGAGAAACACAATATCGACCTCGGTATCGCCGTTGTCGCATATAGTGTGTATACTTAACTCGAGATTCCCAACCGCCAATTAATCCCGCCGCATCAGATCTTCTCCTCAGTGCCATCTTCCCCAGTCAACTGCGTGAAGCCACTGATGGCTTCAATCACCTCATAAAAGCCGGCGTCCCTCCCGAGAATATAATTATTAGCGGCGACTCCGCGGGAGGAAACCTCGCACTGCAGCTCCTCTCCCACATACTTTATCCTCTCCCCTCCGTGCAAACAGCCCAGGCTAGCCCAGAGACGCGTCTTTGCAGCCTCCCTCTTATTTCTCCTTTCGTCGGAGCCAAAGGGACCTTGGGAAAACCCCTCTTACAACTAGCAGCTCAGCACAAACGTGATTTCCTCCCAGCTGATTTCCACCATTACGTTTGTCGAACATTGCTTAAAGACGTCCCCGAGAGCGATATCGCGTATGCGGACAGTTTAGAGGCTCCGGAGGAGTGGTTCAAGCCACTTGGCGAGACCATCGGGCATATCCTCATCACAGTGGGTGAATGGGATTTCCTGGTCGACGATGACAAGGGGTTTTATGAGAAATGCGTGAAGCCGTTCCATCGGGATGCCAGGTTCGTAGTTGAGAAGGAAGGCGAGCATGTTGTGCCTATACTTGACTTTGTTATGAAGGAAGAGAGGCTGAGCATATTGACACCTTTGATAGTCGAGTGGCTAGCTGATACATTCAGGGAGCCCGTATTATAGAATGAAATTGTACTGATCCAAGTGACGTTGATTTCCGTGTGTGGCTCTCCGCGAAGATATATACTAACACCTTCTAACTACGACCTGCAGGCATGGAGAGCGTATGCCCCACATCGGCCTACCACAGATACATCGAGGGAAGCTTTACAGACATACACGAGTATCATTACAAGCGAATAATTTCATCATACCTTCGTTATGGCCTATTCATCCGGATCAACTTATACATTAGAATTGCGTTCGACGGTTGTAAAGCGCAGTTCTACTAGGAGAGCTGATTGGAAACGCCTTAGTATATACTAAGCCACGTCGGAAGGAGAATTGAAAATATTGTACATGTTACCAAAATTGCAGTCTAAGAAGTGCTTCCATTGCATAAATTTGAATGACCGCACCCTGCACCATATGGCTTGAAATGAAATTGCACGATTGCATCCTATCTGTAAACGAGAGGGTGAATCCGACTGATTCAAACGATTTGTTGCCGGAAAATACGAACTGTGGTCTCCTGATAGGAGAGGACCAGCAGACAGTGAGGGTATTATCCTAAGTACTATTGGCATGATACCGTATGATAAACCGCCGCATGTGTACATTTCAACAGCACCAGGCTGAAATTACCTCCATGACGACTCCATTATCTCTTGCGTCTATCTTTTCAGAAGAGCGCTAGTGACAAGTGCAGAAGTGAGGCGCTAGTTGATTCTTGTTAACCTGGTCATTTAAGATCATTTATGTTATTGAATGCCTCACCAATAATGAGCCCAGTTTGTAATGTAGCGGACTGGCAGATGAAAATGGCGTGTTTGAGCTCAGGATAAAATTCTGTGCATCACGCTTGATTCACAGTCTGCGCGATTGAATAGAATTAGGGACAGTGCCAATGGTGGGTTCTCGTACGACACTCCAGCGGACGTGACCAACTTCTTTTGCACCTGCTGACCGAATAGGAGATACAGAATTCTTACGGCGCTGGCCTCATCGAACTCCGGGTCAGTATTCCGGAGATATCGCTTGGACAATGCACAAAAAATTAGACGATAATTTGAGCATGTGGGAGATTATGGAAAGCCGCTGTATTTGTTCTTTGAATTTGTTGGTCGGGTTCCTGGGGCCGACTACAAGTTTTCGGGACGCCGCCTCGCCCCCGCTTCCATCAATTCTTCTCAAACGACGTTGAACGTTCAAACGTTCATTCCCCCTGCGCGCTGAAGCGCTGAACCCTAAGATAGACGAGCAGAAGTCCAGTCGCAGCTGCAAGTTACCTGGTGATCCATTATGCTTCTGATGGCATCACCATGCTTGCCACTGTCGAATCGCCGCATTGTCCCCACGATTCTATTGGGCCATAGATCTGTCTCCTAGACCAACCTTGACTGGAGTCTTTCCCTTAGAAGTGACCTGTGCTTTCGTTGTTTCACATCAAACTCTCCGAAAGTTTTATGTATGCAAAGTAGCGAAGTTTTTGCTTCCTATTGTGGCCTCTGACGCCCTCATAGGACTATCGCAAGCGGATAGGAAAACTGAAGCAACCCCTTGATCTAGCGGCTAGCCTGACTATACTAGAAATTACGCGGAAGTCCTGATGGAAGAGTACTTCCTCGACTGTGAGCCCAAGACAGGGTGCACATGCACTTCTGTGCATGTTCCCTGAAACCATTCATCCCGTCAGCGAGTTCGATTAAACGTCACGAGCACCCTTGTCCCTGTCTTATCACTGCCCTACCGCTATGCCTCATTCCTCCGACTTATGTCCGGCGATGTGGCTACGAGAACCCCATTGGCAAGGTCTTGCATCTTCCATTCAACTTGAATGATCACAGGGCAGTTATCTTTCGTAGCATTGTCGTATCACGTTCTTTTTTGCCTAGCTTCTACCAGTACCGAACATTAGCATTCGTGATATGAGAGAAGTTCCCCTCACCTTCGATTACTATTCTTCTTCGCACACTGTTCCACAATCGGTGGTCCATATTTTGCCCCAGCGTCTAGCTTCGTGTCACCATGCATTTTGCCGTAGAGCTTCGTCAACCTTTCACACATAAAATGGGTGTCTCCGCTTGAGTCGCATCTCGAGGGAGACGCCCATGTGTTTCAGCGATGGTGTGCTCGGAGAGGCTTCGCCACCTCCGAAGTATCTGAATTGCTGCGACTATTCTATGGTCAATCTGGATAAAAATACGGCATCTGTCTCCTGTTAACACCTTGTGCAAGCGGGGCGCATTTCATTCGACGATGGAAAAGATGCGGACTTCAGACGCTACGTAGTTTGCCTCAACTTGACCAACCCAACCACGCGTATTCCACGATGTTCATCGTTGACGACGGAGTTTTCAGTTATAAAGAGACATCCGTCTACTTCAGTATTCGCCGCTTGGGTCGCTATATGCCTTCATACTCTTTTCCAGTACGCATCTGTTTATTGTTATCTACGCAACTTCTAACTTTCTACGTTGACCAGAGGAACATCTTATTATTCCTTCTCTCCGTGTTGGTCTACTATGTCTCGTGTTTGCCATGTAATGGTACTCAGATGCAGTCAGAGCAGCCAGGGGATAGCAAACGAACTACATTCGATATCATCTGGAGCTCTCTAGCGACCATCTTTGCCTGTATTTGGGTTGCCATCCACCCCAACGTTCCGGGGCCGAACTTGGTCAAAAAAGGATGGTTCTATGTATCGGTTCTACGTCGCACGGAGTTGATGATTGTAACCGTCTTTGCACCGGAAGTTATCACCATATGGGCATTCCGTCAATTTTTTACAGCTCGGAGCATCCATAAGCGTGAGTAGCTCGGCTTTGCTTTATTTGAAGTGGAAGTAACCATGGATATAGTCTCCCCCAAGACACTGTCTCTAAAACATGGATTCCTTGTTTCTATGGGGGCATTCGAGTTCTCGGATCACTGTCCTGTTACCCGTCAAGATCTAGAAGATGATGACGGGCTGGTGATTAGGCTCGGTACAATAACCAAGGAGGAAATCGACGACCGCAACAAAGGTGATGGACTTTCAAAAGGAGCCGCCATCATCCAAGCTACTTGGTTCCTCATGCAATGTGCGGCCCGGCTGAAATTCAACCTTCCTATCACTATCCTCGAAGCCATAGCTGTTGGCTATGCAGTTTTCACCGTCATAAACTATGCAGCCTGGTGGCATAAGCCACTCGGCATCTCAATTCCATTCTCGGCTGGTATCGCTTCACCATTAATGCTCGAACGACAACGTCTCCCGACGCTGTTACCCGAGAAACTACGTGCAAGCTATCTCTTGGATTGGGTGGACTTCCGTCTATTGAGTACGTTCTTCGGTGGCGATGTCATCGAACACGTCGCCGGTCCGTCCAAAGACGAAGGCGCACCACGTCTTTGGTCCGGTCACAAGAACGATGTCAATTTGTTCTATGTCGTCACAAGTGGTGCACTTTTCGGCACCCTCTTCGGCGGTGTTCATTGCGCTGCATGGAATTCGCATTTTCCGACATCAATAGAAAGAGATCTCTGGCGAGTGTCGTCGCTCTACATTGCCCTCATTCCTATTCCTATCATCATTATGACATTCGGAGCTGAGAAATTGGCGGATCGATTTGGTTTGGTGGGGAGCGAGGAGAAAGATAATACTTGGTTTGGTGGTATGTATCGGCTACTTTGGATCATTTTCTATCTTGTGTATATCGTAGCTAGAGGATTTCTACTTCTAGAGCCGTTCCTTGCAATGAGGTCCCTCCCTCCATGTGCATTTGTGGATATTGCATGGACCAACTTCCTTCCGCATGTATAATATCAGTACGAATTCTCCTGTTTTAGATAGTAGCTTCTTGGTATATGCAAGACAGTTAAGGTCTTGGACTTCGTACATTCGTCCTATTGTACCGCCTACATATAATCGTTGTTAATCAGAAGGAGTACAGCATGCCGTTGTTGCATAGTATAGTGCGTACATTTACTTCGAGAACCCTAGCCAATCGTTGATCCTGTAAAGTCAAATCTCCTCCCAATGCCGTCTTCTACAGTCAGCTGCACGAAGCAACTGATGGTATCAATCACATTATAGCAGCAGGCGTCCCTCCCGAAAATTTGATTATTGGCGGCGACTCCGCAAGACGAAACCTTGCACTCCAGCTCCTCTCTCACACATTCTACCCTCCCCCCTCCATAGAAAAAGACTCAAATTTCTTGGTCGAGGATGGTAGGCGGTTTACGAGAAATGTTTGAAGCCGTTCCATCGAGATATCAAAGTTGTACTTGAGAAGGAAGGCGAGCATGTCGTACCTATACTTGACTTCGTTATGAAGGAAATGAGGTCAAGCAGGCGGTTTAGATCAAGTGCAGGGCCCTCACTGGAAGATTCCTATCCGCGGTTCTCAGCAAAGACTCATGTTCCAAATAAGCTTTGGATACAAATACTTCAACAAAGCAATGTTTTAACTTGTCTAATAAGTGGGAGATAATAAAGCTCCACTTTTTCTTCATCTGCCGAACGGAACACCGACAATTTCTTAAACCTCCCATCCTGTCTTATCTGCCCGACTACCCAGAGATCCAGATTTGAATGTATGCCACTGCAGCCGAGGAGTGTATAGCGGCCGTTGGGTATTGGGTACGCGTGGTCAGCGATTTTTAATGTGTGGGATGCTCCGTTGGCATCGTTGAAGACTACTTGTCCTTGTCGAAGCGTCTGTTTCTTTGATACCTCACCCAAACCCCACACATGTCCTGACTTGATACAGCAACCCATATAGCAGTCGGCATCTGGATTATTCGTCCGACGAACGATGCCTAGGTACCAAGTGAAGTGACGTGCAATAGCTTTGTTTGTCATGACTTGCTCCCATGATGGTCGCCAATATTTGCTTCTATTCCCAGGCTCAGAGCACATGAAGAGCAGTTGTACCCGAAACCAAGGGTCCATGAGATCCACAAGGACGTCCCATGCATCTGCTGCCGATTGTTTGGTATTATATATTGGGATGGAGCCCGTCCGGAGAAGGTTTACCAAACCTGCGACTTTATCCAAAGGCTTTGTTGACACCCGATGCGACATTTCGGACACAAGTTCAAGAATAGTTCTAGATCGGGGTATCGTCTGCAACGCTGCCAGTTGTTCGTCGAACCTCCTTTGAACCTGCTTGTCCGTGTCAATTAAGCCAGTCTCAGTCTCTCCCCCAATGATTGGGTCTTATGTGATCTCCTGCAGCGTCGATGCACGTCGGAACCAACACCGGTCATCCTCAAAATAGTCTGGTGTCAAATGCAGCAGTCGACCTAGACCGTTGAAGTAGCATACAACACGTGAATCTGAGAAGGAATTTGTCTGACAAGACTATAGGGATCGATGTTGTGAGAGCGCTAGCGAACGAAAGAGCTTGAATGGTGCTATGAAGCTCCATCGTGTATGGCCGCCATCGGCCACGAAGCCGCATGAGTCACCACTGTGTATGTGTCCTGATCTCTGTGATGCTTGACTGTTAGCTTCTCAGGATGAAGATGGACCTTCATGGCATGAAACACACACGCCGATCGATAGAATATACACATAAGTAAAATGGACTCATTAGCAGCAACTGGTGTTGATTCATCATATCTGTCTTGGCAGATGAACCTGGGTTCTGATGGAGTCTTCACACATTGCGGTTTGAATAATAATAATGCAAGTGATAGTGGAATTGATGTAAGGGGACGGAAGTAGTGATGGTCGTATGGTCATGAATAGTACATGTGTGTTACAGAAAGGGAAGGGGCATGGCGATCAAAGGAAAGCAGCGCGGATCTGCTCAAAGATCAGACGGTGTCGAAGAGGTACAAGGAAAAGGAAACATACGTTACTAGATATAATAGAACTAAAACACATTTTGATGACGAACATGTAGAAATAGAAGAGGAAAAGAAAAAGAAAAGGTCAGATCGTGCACAAACAGAAGTTGAAAGAAGCAAAACAAAAAAGTTAGAGCAACGTCGCGCTCTCAAGGTTGGTTCGGAGAATGATACTGAGGGGGGAAACGATAGGAGAAGATTGAGTGCACGTTGTGAATGACGAAAAGGGGGTGATGGGGCGGTAGGAAAAGCACTCACTCTGAAGGGAGGTGCGTTAGTAATCGATGTACTATGAAAGCTAAATGGAGGAAATGTACCTTCCACGGCGGCCATTACCACCCGAAGCAAAGCAGTATCCGTTGCCGTCGTTATGCTGCGATTTTCACTTCAGTACTTCTCAACCAAAGTATCTAGGCTGACGTACTGGATATATATCTCCCTCTCCGTCTGTCTACCAGCCTTTGTAGCGAGTTTCGAAAAGCGACGCTTGAAGTAATCGCGACCTGCACGGACATCACCTGGTTCACCATCAAAATCCTAGCGATTGATGAGTGAAATTTTTAAGACTCGTGGGAGAACATCACGCACCGGGAAGAAGTTTTTAATATTAGAATGAGGTATCTTCTTTTCGAAGAGATCGTTCTTGTTCAAAAAGAGGATCTAAAAAATGACGGATCTGGGTGAACTGACTGATGAAAAGCAGCCCGACGTACGATCGAAGTGTACTTGAACCACTGGGAGTGACATATCGAGTCCCAGATACCCATCGCATCTTGCATTTGATTCTATCAGTATAAGTTAGACTCTTGATTCGCATAAATATGAGCGCCAATCACATACCGCATCCTTATCCTCTACCAGACACTGATCATACCCACTCAAGCTGACGAGGAACAGGATGCTGGCCACATCCTGGAAACAGTGTATCCACTTCCGCCGTTCAGATTTCTGGCCGCCGACGTCGACCATAGTAAGCTCGCGTTCCCGAAGAAAAAATATAGTCTCGGTGATCCCAATCGTCCGGAACCGGCAATGTATAATGTCCTGCTCAGTCGGCTGATACTGGGGATCAAATAGACGATCAAGATCTGAGAAAAAGTATTCCAAGCTACCTCGGTAAGAACATCGTGTAGAACAACTAGAGAAGGACAGACTTTTCAGGCAAAGCTGCTTCGTTCCCTCTCTCCCACGCTGCGCGAATCCCCGGATCATACCACAGTGCCTTGAGCGCCTCATGGTACTCCACCGGAAAAGGCTCTCCATCCTTCAAGTACCGAGCACTGTCGATGTCATCGATATGTCCAATGTTCTCCTCCGAAACTTTGAGGCCCATGTCTTCCATCGCGTCGAGGATACACTTCAAGCCGCCGGTCAGGTTGTCAAATGCCAGCTGCCGATAGGATTCGATTTCTTGCGGTGAAAACGGAACTTTATGGATGAGACGCATTTGCTGTATTAGAAGATCAGTGTCGTGCAGTATGAGAGCTGAGAGCGAACCTTCAGCACCGTCGACTTGCCAGAATCTCCAGATCCCAAGAGCAAAACCTACGCGCGGTATGTAAAAATAGAATTGCTCAATATATAATATTGTATACCTACCTTGACTTGGGTCGCCATCTTTGCCTTTGACTGGTGGTACTGTTTGTCAGAATTGAAGATACCTTGAAACGGATGGCAAACGCACCTCTTTGAGCTGCTTTTCAGCACTTCTGTGCATAGCCTTCTCTTCTTCCGTGACCTCGAAGGTCTGCGCGGACAAGCAAGCACCCATTATGGACCGTCTCGAGTCAAATAGAGCGAGGGTGTACAGACTAGACGAAGCGCCGGTCGCGATGAAGCTACGTTTCCAATCCGGCAGTGAAGAATCCAATAGAGAAAACAAGAAGGAAAAGATATACAAGATGAAAGCACCGGAGAAAAGGGAAAGAGACTAGCGGGGGTAACAACTCAATTCCAAGACATGCGTTCGGTTGTTCGAGGAAAACTTCCGATCAAATTACGTAGCTGGGTTTTGCACGGGAATCATCCGCCTTTGGTATTTCAGGGATCCCGGGCCGTTACTCTTCGACATTCCAAATATTGGTTACACCGCTTATGCACCTTCTTTGCTCTGCTCAGAGGCCTATGAGACTATCTATTTTACTCACTACAGCGAATGAAACAAGAATAAACGCCTTACCAAAAATTTTAAACCAAGATTCCAGATTCGAAGGCGTTTTCCCTCTCATGAAAATGCTCAAAAATTGCTGACAAGATACCGCTCAACCCAGGAACAAATTGAGCATGAGTTTCGACATGGTAGAAGTTCTGTACAACTGAAGCCAACCCTCTCATAATCCGCAAGATTTTTACACAATGTACGAGGACGAGTACTGAAAACGATCACTAGCACTTCTTAATCGGACCATATAAACATCATGTGCTCCGAGAAAGTCAAAATCCGTTCCTATGAAAGTAAGTGTCAACCCTTCGGTCGACAAAACATACCGCCAGCTTGTCCTCGTGAGAGTCCTCGGGGGTGACGGAGATCTCACGATACGTGCTGAGAACAAAAAACTAGGACTCGAACCGGCATTGAATAATATTTTACATACAAGCAAAGCGCATAAGTTTGAACAACAATTGTTGTGACATCTTTGTATTAGTTAAATCAGGGCCTATCAACGGCACGGCGTACTTATCAGCAGGACGGATAACTACCCGCAGAATTCTAAGTGTTGGGAAATGCCGTTAGGAAGTCAGGAACCACCGAGAATAAGACTCGTTGAGAGACAGGGGTCCCTTTCCTACTTCAAGAGTAATTAGTAACCCGTCATCCTGACACCGCAACAATAGACATCTACATATCCCTTGGGCCCATCACCAGAACCACAAATGAAAATACAGACAGATCTCTGATGTTGTAAAATCTTACGCCAGCCATCGAACCAGTGATGCTTCTCAATCACTGG
Source organism: Armillaria novae-zelandiae (assembly GCA_030435655.1). NCBI lineage: Eukaryota > Fungi > Basidiomycota > Agaricomycetes > Agaricales > Physalacriaceae > Armillaria > Armillaria novae-zelandiae. The sequence goes on from JAUEPR010000134.1 coordinate 48,428, forward strand.
ATCGTACCTGGCATCACTGACGAGTCGAAAAGAACACATAATCATCAATCTGCGATGTTTATCAGCAGAATAGAGAAATCTGAAGGTGGCTCCTGAGTGCATACTTGTAGGAAAAAAAGAGTACAGATTTAGATTCGTGTATGTACCGTACAGAGCTCCGTCGAGAACAGATATGGACGTGATATAGATGGAGGTCTGGGCCCGCAGCCACACAACCATCAAAGAAGCTCTCGTTAGTGGGAAAGGTCGGAGACTTCGGCTCGATACTGGTGTTGAGGGTCAAATAATAAATAAATAAAAGAAATTTAAAAAAGGAAAGGAAGAAAGAAGAAAAAGAGAGAAAAGGGACATTATAGTAGCTCTACGCACCTGAGAATCCACAGTGTGAATCTAAATCGCTTACGGCACCTCCAGCGGCAATTTTCTACCCGTTCCGAGTGACGAGAACTGATGGAAAGCGTTTGGATGTCGATGGCTGGAAATTCGTGGGAGTTTCCTATTTGGGTCCAGTATCTTGCGGCACTCTGCGAGGTCTCACGCTCAGCCGAAATGCTGGTTCAGATACTGGATCCCAAAAAGGGAAAATGACTGGGTGAAAAATGACTTCGCATGGCACATGTAGACTTCACTTACAGGCAAAAATTGCAAGACTGCACAACAGTCAGAGTAAGTATTTTCTACTATGTATTCTATGTAATTATGTGCTTGTTCAGTATGTTGAAGGTATATTTGCAGGTCTACAACATTGTAAGTGCCTCTTATTTGAGTCATGACCTGCACAACTTGCCATGGACACTTGGATTTCCACAATCCATGCAAGCATACTGACACTTCCACCAGTACTGCTTTCCTTTGCAGAGATTATCTGTGCCTCCTCTGCATCGAGGACAGCAGTGCACATGAGCTTTCTTGCTTATTGGTTCTGGTGGTTGAGCATCAGCAACACATTTATGGGCTAAGAATTGTAGTTGGATCAGAGGGTGGATGTAATGATGGGGTCTGGGAGTCACTCTGGATGAGTGTGGTGCTAATATGATATCTGTTAGTTAATTATGTGAATGAAATATATATAATAACAAAAATCATATTGAGAGGTATCTGTGGTTTTCCATCCATTTCACTGGGTATTGTATGCCCCAAAAGAAGAAAAAGAATAAAACAAGAAAGATTTCAGGCTAAGATGGCACCCCAAAAATTTGGTGCCAACTAGTATATTTTCATGTTAGATCTTGGAATGGCTTCATTCAAACAGCCTTGCTGCCTCAATCAAACATTAGGAACACCTTCAAGTTTATTTTGGTATATGCAAGTTTACGAGTGCTGCAGCCATGGCTATGTCTTGTCCTAATATTCTACTTTTGGGGCTTGGGCCTTGCTTTCATGCATATAGTGTGTGATGCTTAATCCCTTACTTTCTTCTGAAGTGCCATGCTCTTAAGAGAGGAAATCATAATAGTTGAAAGACAAGCTGGTCTCAGTGAATAATGGGTTGTTCAATGCATTTTGCATGGCAGAGTTCAAAGATTTTGCATCAAAGCAGGATATGAGTAAAGATTAAAATTTGGGAATTGAACCATGAAAGTAGAAACAAAATATGAGCAGGAAGCAACAGCGAGAAATGTTGTGGATAACTCCAGGTTGATTCTGGGCCAATGGTAGATAACTATTGGGGCTAATGGCAGATAACTTTGGCAGGTACTTACTCTTTACATGAATATCTGCCTATGTACTTTGTTTTTCATTTCCATACTGTACTATACTATAAACCATAGTCTATTCACTCTATGTACAGAAAATCCTGTGTGAAGGTGAAGAAACAGACCCATGAAAATTCTGTGAAAGTGTGGAATAATACTTCCAAATATGGGCATGGCAGATAACTATCTCTGGCATTTCCTGGAATCCCTTAGTCAGCGCTTCGCCCATTGTTATTTGTGGGCTGTGGTGCTGATGAGTGATGAGACGATTCAGAGGCATGTTCAGGGTCTACCTGCCAAAAATAGTGTATTACTAATGATCCAGTATCAGTATCCAGTATCTACCCTCAACATGGACAACGAGCTGAGACTTCAACCTCCTACACTCCAACCACCTGTCTGAGGCAAATAAAGAGAGGAGAGGAAAGCGATAAGCCCTGACAATCAACTGCAAAGACATAGCTTTAGGAAGGGAATATATCCAGGAGAGGTCTCACCGAGGACAGTTCCCTCTCCACTGGAAAGGAATGACAGCCATACATCAGGAAAGATACTCGGAAATACATATTAAACATGATATTACTGTGATGTCTTGAACTGCAGTGATCAAGCTACCAGGTACTGGTGGTGCATGTCCAAATCTCTCTGTAGTACTTCTGATGTGTCTTGAACTGCGATCATGAAAAATACGGGCTCAAAACATCCACCATTGAGTTGAATCAAATCAGCTCTGTGGCTGTGAGGAGAAGCAAATCTTGAATTTCTTTCATGCTTGATACAATGACGACCTGAGGCCGACCCACCCTGGCTATAATACTGTGCAGAGCAGTTACCAGATCCCGTCCTTCATCCCTATGAGCTATTGATTAAAAATAATATACAAGTATATATGGTGGAAAGACTTACCTCAACAGCAGCTATTGAAAGAACATAAGTCTTGGTCCAGATATGGGAAGAAGCATTGATATGGATACAAGTATGGAACCGGTAAAGAAAGCTCAGAGAGTTGTGAAATGGCAGAGTCAGAATTGCTGTAGCCTTCCTGATTGTTAGCAGACAGTTAAAAGCAGACCTCCATTGAGGAGTAGATTATTTCTCACCAGCAAAGTAGCGCTGATAGGCTTCAGTTACTTGAGACATGAGATCACAAAATTGCATCTTACTGTTGGGAATAGACATCGGCAGGCATGATGAACATGAGGGGTATGGCTCGAACAAATGTATATTGATGGATGAATACATAGGTGGTGGTGGTACGAAGCCAAGAAGTGGTAGTGATCATTATGAAAATCAAAATAGAGTAAAACAAAAGACAGCGAGCTGTCAGCCTGGTGGCTGTGAAACTATTATCCTCAACACTTATGCTTGGCTGATCTAGGGAATTTGAGGCAGCATGAGTGCTTGGCATTACACAGAGCCAGAGTGGACATTCATGAATATATCTACCAAGATAATGTATTATGAAATGACTTAGCAAATAAGGAAGACTTTGGGAAGACTCAACAAAAATTCTGGGTGGAGTGGAACCTGGCCCGGTATGACCATGCAATCAATGCATTCATGACCTCTGGTGACAGTGATGTTCTTTCATTTCGATGACTACGAACACCTATAACTGAAGAGCTCACTTTGGAAAATGAATGTCTACCTTGGTTTACCACCAGTTTCACTGGGTTTCCACAGTAGTTATCTGCCAGTTATCTGCCATGCCTATATTTGGAAGTAGTATTCCACACTTTCACAGAATTTTCATGGGTCTGTTTCTTCACCTTCACACAGGATTTTCTGTAAGTAGCATGAATAGACTGTGATTGATAGTATAGCGAAGTATGGAAATGAAAAACAAAGCATGTAGGTAGATATTCATGTAAAGAGTAAGTACCCACCAAAGTTATCTGCCATTAGCCCCTATAGTTATCTGCGACAACATTTCTCCTTTGCTTCCTGCTCGTATTTTGTTTCTACTTGCATAGTTCAATTCTCAAAATTTAATCTTTACTCATATCTTCCTGTGATGCAAAATCTTTAAACTCTGCCATTGTTAGGATTGTGCCAATAGGAAGAGTGAGAGGAATGCACACCATGGATTCTGCGGAGTGCGTGGGGCTTGGCGAAGCTATTAGCAACGTCACCCTTGGGTTGAAGCCCAAAGAAGGATTACGGATGGAGTCTGTGGGATTATGATCTCTGGGATCAAAGATTAAGTCCAATGGTATCAGAGTCCATGGACGTAGAGGGATGGATTATGGCTTGAAGGCCAAAGAGAGTGAGGACGATAGTTATTGGGCTAAACCAGGTTGATATTTGAACTGTACAGCTTATATACTAAGACGGAGTCCAACGGTTCAGGGTCTGGAATAGTGTAGGTATGGCTAGAGTGATGTGATCTGGAATATTCTGTATCTAGAGGAGTCGAGTATTCCATGGACTCCAATATAACACCTACTTGCTACTGTGACAGGTTCTAGGTGTGATAAATGAAATATGTGAAATTAGTAAATGAAATAGGAATATGAAATATGAGATAGAAACCAGGATTCAGAATCCCACGGATTCCAATGATTGACTTGGAGCTGGTGGAGTTGATGATGGATGAGGTCCGTAGAGTCTGCAGCATGATCGTTACAGTATCCCCCCCTTAGCATTCTTGCCCTCAAGAGCGCAGATCCTGATGGCTGGGAGTGCCACATGGAATTTGGGAGTGTGATATCATGTGATTTCCACCTCTTGACTTGTTACCACCACCATCTCGGTGGGAGGCTTTTACTTGCTTTCTTCTTAAACTCTTCCTTTGCAACCAATGACCATGACCGATGGGTACCAATGGTCGACAACGCCGGAGCCATATGAGGTGCCCAGCACTCCAGAGAATGTCGACATTGATGAACTATCAGTGTTCTACACTGATAGGGATGTCCAGGAGGAGGCGTATCAGAACACCATGGAGGCCCACAAGCTGTGGGTCGCTGAGAAAATGAAGGCCGAAAAGGCTGCAGCAGCTGTGGAGGCCACAAAGAAAAGGGCCCAAGAAAGGGTGAAGAAACTCCATGAATTGAAGTTGAAGAAGGAGGCAGAGGCCACAGCATGGTGAGCAGAGGAAGGGAGGCTGGCAAGGGAGGCAGAGGCAAAGAGGTTGGCAGAGGAGAAGGTTGCTGCAGAGAAGAGGGCAGTGGAGAAGAGGTTGGCAGAGGCAGCAGCCGAAAAGAAAAGGTTGGCACAGGTGGAGTCCGAGGCCGCAGCTGCTGCTGCGCAGGCTGCGAAGGAGGATGACAAGGAGACCACAGAGAATGTGGGCAATGAAAAAGAGAAGGCATGGGAAGAGTTGTGCCGGAGAAGGAAAGAAAAGCAGAAGGCAAGGGCGATGTTGGTCAGGGTCATGGGCCCTTCAAAAAAGAGAAAACGGTTGACAAGGTCAGAGGTGGAGGAGAGTGAGGATGAGCAGACCATGGGGCCATTGGAGGAGAGGCCAGCTAAGAAGATGAAGGGGAAGGTTGTGGAGTGTGGGGAGTTCCATGGATCCGGTAAGTGGACTTGGGATTTCTTATTTGTTTGCTGATTTTTTGGTTAGAGAAGTGTGGGCATTGTTGGGCCGATGGCACCCAATGTATTATGTCCACAACCATGAGGTCCTGCAAATGTTGCAGGATCCACAAGGCGAAGTGTCTGTGGACTGAGGAAGTGGAGCCATCAGTGCTGGAGAGAGTGGTTGACTTGCTGCAAAGGTTGCATGCAAGGTTTGACGATATGGAGGAGAGGATGGAGAAGTTGGAGAAGGAGTTGGCATCTGTCGGAGGTCATGTTGATGACCTTGTTGATGATTTCAAGGAAGGTGACACCCTTGAATATCCTCAAGATTTCATCTCGGCAGCATCTGTCGAGGAATGGGAGTCTTCACTGGAGGAGCTGCAAGACTTGAAGGGCGCGACTCCGGAGGGCCTCTGTTGGGCAATGTGACTGCGACTCAATCAAGACATCACTCAGGTGTTCCATGCCCACTTGGCTTCCATGGAGTTGAATGGACAAGATCCATTTGAACTGGCAAATATTGAATACTGGCATGGAAGCTGTGGAGAAGGGGTGCTGGAGCAGTTGATTGCAGTGAGTCAGCGGTTTAGGGAAACACGGTGAAGAGCTGTCTAAGTGCACAGAGCTAGAAATGCAACAGCGTCGAAGACACTGATCACACCCACACCCAACACTACACACACAAACACACTCAAGTTCGTGGGGGGATTCTAATGCGATGAAAGTAGCGAACCAATACAATTGAATTCTCAATATCTCTAAGATACACGCGCAGCAATAGCACTCGTATAATATCTAGACTTCTCTAAGTCCAAAGGCTTTTCTCAAGAACAAGAGGGTGCGACCTCCGTCGCTGGGCCTCAAGGCAAGGGTGTATAATGCAATACAACTTCGTCAAACGTCTCCACAAATTTCTAGCAGTCGCTCAGGACTCTAATAACCACTGCACACAATCAATAACACCCTAAACACCACTTAAACAACTGCGCTCGAAGCAGAAACCAATTCCTATTAAATTCAACACACTAATAAACCTCACGCGTCGCGTGCTAAACCAAAACCTTTGCAAACACGTGGAGAAGTGTCTACACTGACACAAAACTCCGAAACTTCCACAAGAGCCACAGGGTTTGAACCTACACACTCGAGCTTCCAACTGATTGTAGACTCACAGGATTCGAACCTATGCAATCCAGAGAAACCCCATCTGACAAGCCAAAGGGTTTGAACCTTTGCCAACCTGTGGAAATAACACAGAAAAGCGAACACTAATCAAGCCAAAGGGTTTGAACCTCTGCGCCTGTAATGCCTCACGTCACACAAATGCCCTCAAGAACTTGAAAGGGTGACCTTCAAGACACTGTACTCTTATTCTCTCACAGAGCGCAAGTCAAACCGAAACCAGACTCTCTGCATGGAGTGCCGCGCTATTTTCTTGTCTAAGCGTGTGACTTAAATCACACAATAGATATCTGATATGGGTTGTATTCTCTCTTGAAGTTCCTAGCTACTCTAAGTGCTAGAGCGCGTGGCTGAAAAGCTTTGCACTATTACACCATGGGCTCGAAACTTGTATTCTACATCTACACTACAGTATTTATACAATTCTACATCATACACGTCGATACAACTTAATACAGTACTGTTAGAATCTCGGAACATTATTCCTCGCAACGCGCGCACGTTGTTATAGCATGCCCAGGGCTGGACACTTGGTTGGAGGCCTATCTCGAGACCAGACTCTGTTTCCTCATGGTTGATACTCCACTCGCACTGCTCTCTATGCGTTGGCATGTCACTCGTCATTTCCTCGGAGGATACTTGGAGTGACAACCAATCATATACACTGTATCTCATTCTAATGTTGAGTTTCTAGGTTTCTCTGGTTGGTGGGGGATACCCGTGGTAAGCCTAGGCACTGCGCTCTTTGGCCAAACTGGGTTCTCTCGGAGTTATCTATACTCAGGCATTATTTGGGACATGTCCGCATGTGCCGCGCGATCAGGCCCTGTGCGTCATAGATCATTGTGTCACGTAGTTCTCATGCATGTCTTTCAGTAATGCATTAGGGTGCGTATGCAGTCTGCTTCTGGTGCATTCAGTATTGAGTGCTGAGCTCTTGTACTTAGTGTGACCTCAATGAAGTATCATACTAAGTTAGAGCATGCACTCTACCAATAGTCACTTCAGACTTGCACGTGCATGCACGCATTGTTATACCACGCGCTATGTTGATATCACTGCGCTCATTGGCTATTTTTATATATGTGCGCAACATGCATGGCAGATCAATCCTTCTCATATCATGTCTGTCTCTCATCAATTCATTGGAGTGCGTATCTGATCTGCCTCTAGTGTATTCAATATCAAGTGCTGAGCTCTCATACTTAGTGTGACCTCGACTAGTATCATTCTAAGTTAGAGCATGCACTCTACCAATTGTCACCCAAGGCCGTACTGCACGCGACTCTATATTGTGCTCCATACATGTATCATTGCACTCTGTGTGTTTGACACTGCGCTCTATGCATATAGCACTGCGCTCTATCTGTATCTTTCGTTATCTCAGTACCTAGCCATTATGTAATGCATGTATTGATACATTTCGCAAAATTACATGTGTAGACATGTTGCGAGCGTGTCAGCGGGCTGAGTTTTACCGCCTTAGAGGTCTCTGGATTGAGTGGGCACTCTGGAAGGAGTACCTAAAGGGAGGGGACAACTTCTTGGTGGAGGACTCCAACGGAGAGTTGGATGAGACTGAGGAAGTGTGAGAGGAAGTAAGGCCAGAGTCCATGGCTGAGGGGGTCGGTGAACTGGCAGATTTTGTGAGGAAGGTGAAGAAGACCGGTAAAGGAAAGGGGAAAGCAGTGGAGAGTGGAGAGGCCAGCAGATCCACAGATGCTTAGATTCCTTTTCTTCATATATTTTTTGGATATTTGTAGATAGACAGTAGAGTGCACCTGGAGGGGCATAAAATGTTTATGACTTTTCTTGATGTTCTGAAAATTTGTGTGAATAAGTGTGAAGTCAAGAAGTATGTCCAATGGAGCCCATTCCCGATTAGGATGGGAATTTGCAATAGTTTTCCAGAATCAAATTTGAAATTGGAGAGATGGATTCCAACAGGAACTGATGAAATGGGTGAGGTCTTGACTGAGACCTTGCGGATGGTGACCTTGGATAATGGTCCTGGTGTGTCTGGGTAACGACGATGGAAATCTTCAATGTAGTCTTCCATGGAGAACTCCATAGCGGGGATCTAGGCAAATTCTTCATCAGTACCTTCATAGCCCAACCATTGGACACGGTAGAGGAGTGGACAGCGGAATCGATGGTGAAGCTTGGAATGAAGAATCTGGGTGATCTCAAATTGCTCTTCTCCGTCGACTTCCACGGGAGGTGGAGGTGGTTGGGTGCGATTAGGAATGGTATTGATTTCCATGGGTTCCACCTGTGAGATGTGAAATACAGGGTGAATGGAACAGAGGTCCATGGGAAGTTTGAGCATGAAGGAGTGGGATCCAGGCTGAGCAATGATATCAAATGGTCTGGGGAATTTCTTGGAGAATTTTGCAGTAGGGTGAGTAGTCCTGATGTGCTTGGAGCTAAGGAAAACCTTGTCACCTACTTTGAAGTCTGGAGCTGGGGACCACTGTTTGTCTGCTTGGAATTTGTAATGAGACTGAGTGTGATTGATTTCGTCTCTAAGGAATTGGTGAAGATCATTGAGGTTGACTATGAAATCGCAGGCCCAGGCAGAGGCGATGTCATGTTCAGGGTACACTGTGATGTTAGGATGGTAACCCTTATTAGCAAAGAATGGAGAGATTCCGGTGGAAGCGTTGGGAGCATTGTTGTATGCAAACTCAGCAATGGGTAGCAAGGTATCCCAATTGTCTTGTTGGTAAGAACAATAGATATGGATGTATTGTTTGAGTGTTTGGTTAGCATGTTCAGTTTGTCTGTCAGCTTCTAGATGATAACCAGAAGTGAAGTGAAGTTCCATATCAAGAGATTTGGCTAGGGCACAAGTGAATTGGGAGACAAATTCAGAGCTGTGGTCAGAAGTGATGTGATTAGGGATGCCATGCTTGGAGAAGACATGGGTGACAAAGAGCTGAGCTAGCTCTGAGGAATTGATGGTGTCATGAGTGGGAATGAAAATGGCTTGTTTACTTGCATGGTCAATAACAACAAGGATGGCGGTGAATCCGTTGGATTCCAGAAGCTGTTCAATGAAGTCCATGGAGATGGAGTCCCACAGCTGTTCTGGTACAGGCAAGGGTTTGAGTAAGCCAAATGGACAGTGTCTGGGTGTTTTGTTATGACCACAAGTAGTACAGGATTTGACATAGTGGTGAACGAATTCACGCATCTGTGGCCAGGTGTAATTCCGTCGGACTAATTCGAGAGTCCTGTTTTGACCAAAATGACATGCCAAGATGTGGTCATGATTGTTTTGAAGTACACGAAGACGGAGGTCCGTGGAGTCTGGGATGTAGATGTGATTGTCCAGGCAGAGTATTCCTGACTCATCTACAGACCACCAGGAAGGATTGGAAGGGGAAGAGGCAAGGTGGAAGCCTTTGGTCACCATGGAATCCATGGGTTGTGTGAGCTTGATATCAGAATGCAATTGGTCTACATCCATGATTGCACTAGAGCAGAGTACGGGACCTTCAAGAAAAGTAGTGCGGAGAGAAGCAGAGAGTTGCTCTTGAGTAAATACAGGGCAGAAATTGTGAGGATTTACTTGAGCATATTGACTATCCCCCTCTTTAGGGTAGATGTCCCATCGTCTAGTGAGTGCGTCCAGTTTCCCACCTAGTTTTCCTGGATGGAATTGGATAACAAGGTTGAATTGGGAAAGGAATTCGGACCAACGGACTTGTTGGCGTGTAAGGACCTTGGTAGTAGTGAAGTACTCAAGGTTCTTGTGATCAGTAACAACATTGATGGATTCCATGGAGCCTTCGAGGTAATGACACCAGTATTTAAAGGCTTCAAAGATGGCGAGAAGCTCTTTATCATGGGCATCGTAGTTAAGTTCAGCTCTGTGGAGGACAAGAAGGATATAGGGTGAATTTCCCCATCATCAAGGTAGATGGAGAGGATAGCAGCAATAGTGTAGTCGGATGCGTTGGTTTCCATGACAAGTTGACAGTTGGGAATCCAATGGGTAAGGATAGGAGCGTGAGTGAAAGCCTGTTTCAACTTGTTGAATGCCGCTAAGCATTTGTTGTCGAATTTCCACGGAATACCTTTGCATGTGAGACATGTTAGAGGTAGAACAATCTCACTGTATTTGTAGATGAAACGGTGGTAGAAATTGGCAAAACCAAGAAATGATTGGATATCTTTGACCTTCCGCAGGATCAGCCAGTCAACAATAGCTTTGACTTTGTCTTAAGCCATTCATAAGCCTTCAGGAGAGAGGATGTAGCCTAGATATTCCATGGAATCCCAATTGAACTCACATTTAGAACCGTTGCAGTAGAGCCTGTTGGCTCGAAGTCTGCATAGGACTTCACGTACATTCTTTTGGTGTTCCACAGGATTGTCAGAGTAGATGAGGATATTGTCAAGGTACACGACAACAGAGACATCGAGCATGTCTGCAAAAATGTCATTGACGAAACATTGGAAAGCCATGGGAGCATTGGTGAGGCCAAATGGCATGACATGCCATTCAAAAGACCCACAGTGGGTATGGAATGTGGTTTTCCATTCATCTCTGTCAGCAATACGGACTAGATGGTAGGTGTGGCAGAGGTTGAGTTTGGTATATATATGCACAGAACGCACGGAGTCAAGAAGATTGGATATGAGAGGAAGTGGATAGTGGTCCTTTTTTGTGATTTTGTTAAGGCCGTGGAAGTCGACACAGAGCCTGAGTTCACCAGTTTTCTTCTTGATGAAGAGTACCGGAGCTCCATGAGGAGAGCGTGTGGGAGAGATGAAACCATTACAGACGTTGTTGTCGATAAACTCGCATAAGGCTTTGAGTTCAGATTCGGAGAGGGAATAGATGGGTCTGAGCAGAGGTGTGGTGCCTTCCTTAAGGTTGATCTTGAGATTGTAAGGACAATGCTCGGGGAGTTTCTCTGAGAGAGTCACTGAACACATCAGCGAAGTCCTGATACTCCAGTGGAACATCAGACAAATCTGGCAGAGCCGCGGAAGCAGCCTGGCCACTGACACTTGGCATCAAAGGTTGGAGTGTGAACTGTTGTGCACCCTCCTCTGCACAAGCTTGAATGAAAGCAGCTGCAGAAATGATAGATATCTTGGGGGCAACCGAAGCAGAAAATGATGGGGTAGACAGGTATGAGTAGACAGGCTCATATGCTGGCAGAGTCCGTCGGGATCTTGGAGGTGGTTTGGATGGGATAGGACCTGAAGGGTCCTTGTGAGCTTGTGTTGTTGCATCGGAGGCCACGGAAATGTCTGGAGTAGATGCACCAAATAGCTTTGAATGGAAAGTGATACTGTGCTTTGCCCAGTCAATCAACAGATTGTAGTGGGAGAGCCAGTTGTATCCCAGGATGAGGTTACAAGATGAATCAAGACATGTGATGTAGGAGTCAATAGGAATGGTATCTCCCAATGGGAATCGTATAGAGAGAGTAACAGATTGTGAAATGTGAGATCCAGCAGAGCCATGGAGAAGCCAAAGTTGAACAGGAGGAATGGATTTGGTAGGAATATTGCGATCATTCACGTACTTCAAGTCGATGAAGCAATGGCTGGAACCAGAGTTGACTAGAGCAAGGAAACGTAGGATTGTGGAGATAGGAGATCCATCGGGCTCCAATCCAGAGCCAACTTCACTAGACAAGGATATGGTAAGGGAATGGTTGGAAAGAGCAGCGGCGTTGAGGGTTACAATCTCCGAGGTGCAATGACAGTCAACACAACCCTGTCCTTGCATGGAGGAATCAGGGTTGCTCTCTATTTTTCTGACTCTGAAGGAGCTGAATCAACAGAGGTGGGAGTAGGGTCAGAGACCTCAGCTGCATGGCCACATGCAGAAGCCACAGCTTTCCGCTTGTTGCAATCTTTGGTCTTGTGCTTGTTGCTACAGAACATGCAGAGGTCATTCTTGCAGTGGCATTCCTTTTCCTCATGTGTGAGCTTACTATCCTTGCCTAGCTTGTCAGCATAGGGCTTCTTGGAGGCACCTGTGGAGCTGGAGGGGGAATAGGTGGATGAAGAACTCATGGTGGAACCATAGGATTTCAGGGCCATGGAGTTGTAGGAAGAGTTTGAGTTAGAACCCAAACCCTTAGGTTTGGAAGTGGAGGAGGTGGAGGGCTGGTCATGGTTTTCCCTGAAGACCTCAGCTTGCCTAGTCCAGTGCGAGCGTCAAGCTCCTGGGCAAGGGTACGCATATCGTGGAGGTTGTTGGGTTTTCCGTGGTGAGCCATGTCATCCTTGATCCATGAGCAAAGTCCATGGTAAAAGGCATGATAGAGGGAGTTGTCACCATAGCTGATAATGGCGGTGTGTTGATTGAAGCTAACTATGTACTTCATGATCCTGTTGCCATCGCACATCCGAAGATTTTTGAGTTCATCTTCAGCATCTCCAATGGCATCAAATGGACCAAAATTGGTACAGAGCTCCGAAAGGAAAGTGGCATAGGAATATGCCCAAGCGGGAGGATTGGCTTGGTTGGGGTGGAGGATATCCAGTTTGAACCAGTCAAGGGTGACACTGGAGAGGAAGGAGATGGCATAGTTGACTTTGGTGGTGTCTGCTGATGTGCTTGGTAATGGGCAGTGCTGAAAGGAAAACTAAACTCTAGATGAGAAATCTAGAGACTAACTCTCACTCTAAACACTCACACTATCACCAATGTTTGTAAGTTCGAGGTTGAGTACAGTAGAAGCACCCGTGTATGATCTTAGACTTTGATAATTCAATGTAAGGCATTCGAAAACTACTTCTGATACGGACTGCCTGCTGAGGTGGATTGTTGACTTGGTGGGTGAGGCCATGGAGGAGGTCCATGAACTCCATCATGAGGTGGTTTTCATCATTGGGATCAGGATTGGGAGGATTTGGAGGGTTACCGCCTGGTCTGCTGGGACTGCGGGGACCCCCAGGGCCACCTGGATTGGGTGGGCCAGCTGGTGGACTGGTGATACGCCGTCTATGCGTTCACACCTAGATTTTGCGATTTTACAACAATACTATCGTGGATCTATCCGACACTAGTGAGGCTTTAGAGGACTATAGCAGAGGCTTTGAGCTGATAGTCAGATTAGTATGCGACTAGTAAAAACCAGGACTTAGAGACGGCACCCTTGTGGGCCAAGCTCTACCAGCCGGTCACACTAGTATCCTCCCACCTAATGAGCTAAGCAAATAAAGCCATGAGTGGACCAAGGACGCGACTAACAAACCAAACCAGAGGCAGAGGACACACTCAGCACGGAGTTCGATCACTAGCATACCGGTCTTGGCAGAAATGCCTAAGTCAGGATAAACTAGCTATACGGAATCTCGAATAGGACTTAGGAAAAGCATCAGTAATGGATCGACTTTGCTGGAGATTCGACTAGTGTGATACAGATCTCATACAATCAGCACTAGTATAGCCGGGCAGCGTTTTTGATCATGATCGACTACTGTTGCAGGCATGCCCATCAGGCTAGTCATTCAGCCTTGACAACCACAGGCAAATAGCAGCTTTGAGACGTGGGATAGGGCTTCCGTTGGGGCTCCTAGGTCTCACTAGTAAGCATGCAACTGGCTCCAGACTGGCTATTGTGTGCTCTTTCACCATTTCTCGTGACTAGCCCAGCAAATCTTACCAATAATACTCCCTAGTCAGCTTAATTAGACCCTGATTGTGCCTTATGGATGTAGTATATAAGTAGACAGACAAGTACACGCACGGCAGGCAAGCCTTCCCCGTGATTGTGACATACTAGTCAGTATTCTAGTGCCCCAATTAAAGGATTTTGTGCTTAAACCTCGACGAAGCGACCACTAGTTGTGGACTCACCTTAGTATCGAAGTGAATTGAAGCCCCTTTTTGAATCTACTGTTCTGTCAAGCAAAGACCAGGAGTGTTTTGGAGTTAGTTCAAGCAAGTTCTCAGCAGTCATAGTAGTATTCTTAGGCCAAGAGTCCTGCTAGTTTTCCAAGAGGGCGACTAGTCAAGTGTTCATCGCTTGTAAGGAGCAGTTACAGGGCCAAGAGAGCCACTAGTCTGAAGCAGTCATAGTCCCAGCGAGCATAGCAGCTCAAATCAAGTCACCTTTCCCCAACCATGTCTTAAAACCCCCACTAGTACAAGTGTTACCTTTGTTAGGCTCGCTAGTAACAAATAGAAGTCTTTTTGAACAAGTCTACTGGATTATTGAAGTTTGTAGAGTGCTTCTATCGTACTCGAAACACCCGAATTCAATACATTGGTGATAAGTGTAGAGTTTTGAGAGGTTTAGTGTTGGTTGTTGTTTGTTGCAACTCACTAGTCCTTTTGCCACTCGCCGTTACCGAGCACATCACTGGGGCGCTGTGGATTGCATGGAATGCGATTGCTAGGGGAATCAGGCTTACTGTCACTGTCACTGGGGTCCCCATTGTCGCCGTCTTCCTGGACTGGGAAGGTTGGCTGTGCGGGTTGATTGCATGGGGTTTCTGGGATGATGCTTCAATAATTACCCCAACTGTTCGAACCAGCGGAATCCGTGGAGAATGGGTTGGGAGTAGTGTTGACATCAGATTGTCAGGTGATGAAGCCACTGTGATTGTAGGTTTCCCTATGGGGACGCTGTGTGGAGGCTGAGTCCTCGCCGAAGAGGTTGTGGTCACCTTTTGACGTGGAGACAGGAATGTCATGCATGGAGAGACATGATATGGGCAGAGCCGTGGAGGATGATTGTGTTTGGGAAGGTTCGAGGGTTGTGTTAGACATTCCTAAAAATTTTGACTCAAGGGTTTGAGTTCAAATATACTGTTAGGATTGTGCCAATAGGAAGAGTGAGAGGAATGCATGCCATGAATTCCACAGAGTGCATGGGGCTTGGCGAAACTATTAGCAACGTCACCCTTGGGTTGAAGCCCAAAGAAGGATTACAGATGGAGTCCACAGGATTATGATCTCTAGGATCAAAGATTAAGTCCAATGGTATCAGAGTCCATGGACATAGAGGGATGGATTATGGCTTGAAGGCCAAAGAGAGTGAGGACGATAGTTATTTGGCTAAACGAAGTTGATATTTGAACTGAGGTATGTACTACTAAATGTACAGCTTATATACTAAGATGGAGTCCAACAGTTCGGGGTCTGGAATAGTGTAGGTATGGCTAGAGTGATGTGATCTGGAATATTTTGTATCTAGAGGAGTCAAGTATTCCATGGACTCCAATATAACACCTACTTGCTACTCTGACAGGTTCTAGGTATGATAAATGAAATATGTGAAATTAGTAAATGAAATAGGAATATGAAATATGAGATAGAAACTGGGATTCGGAATCTGATGTATTCCGATGATTGACTTGGAGCTGGTGGAGTTGATGATGGACAAGGTCTGTGGAGTCTGCTGACATGCTCGCAACGTGTCTACGCATGTAATTTTGCGAAATGTATCAATACATGCATTGCATAATGGCCAGGTACTGAGATAACGAAAGATACAGATAGAGCGCAGTGTCAAACACACAGAGCGCAATGATACATGTATAGAGCACAATATAGAGGTGCACGCAGTACGGCCTTGGGTGACAATTGGTAGAGTGCATGCTCTAACTTAGAATGATACTAGTCGAGGTCACACTAAGTATGAGAGCTCAGCACTTGATATTGAATACACTAGAGGCAGATCAGATACGCACTCCAATGAATTGATGAGAGACAGACATGATATGAGAAGGATTGATCTGCCATGCATGTTGCGCGCATATATAAAAATAGCCAATGAGCGCAGTGATATCAACATAGCGCGTGGTATAACAATGCGTGCATGCACGTGCAAGTCTGAAGTGACTATTGGTAGAGTGCATGCTCTAACTTAGTATGATACTTCATTGAGGTCACACTAAGTACAAGAGCTCAGCACTCAATACTGAATGCACCAGAAGCAGACTGCATACGCACCCTAATGCATTACTGAAAGACATGCATGAGAACTACGTGACACAATGATCTATGACGCACAGGGCCTGATCGCGCGGCACGCGCGGACGTGTCCCAAATAATGCCTGAGTATAGATAACTCCGAGAGAACCCAGTTTGGCCAAAGAGCGCAGTGCCTAGGCTTACCACGGGTATCCCCCACCAACCAGAGAAACCTAGAAACTCAACATTAGAATGAGATACAGTGTATATGATTGGTTGTCACTCCAAGTATCCTCCGAGGAAATGACGAGTGACATGCCAACGCATAGAGAGCAGTGCGAGTGGAGTATCAACCATGAGGAAACAGAGTCTGGTCTCGAGATAGGCCTCCAACCAAGTGTCCAGCCCTGGGCATGCTATAACAACGTGCGCGCGTTGCGAGGAATAATGTTCCGAGGTTCTAACAGTACTGTATTAAGTTGTATCGACGTGTATGATGTAGAATTGTATAAATACTGTAGTGTAGATGTAGAATACAAGTTTCGAGCCCACGGTGTAATAGTGCAAAGCTTTTCAGCCACGCGCTCTAGCACTTAGAGTAGCTAGGAACTTCAAGAGAGAATACAACCCATATCAGATATCTATTGTGTGATTTAAGTCACACGCTTAGACAAGAAAATAGCGCGGCACTCCATGCAGAGAGTCTGGTTTCGGTTTGACTTCCGCTCTGTGAGAGAATAAGAGTACAGTGTCTTGAAGGTCACCCTTTCAAGTTCTTGAGGGCATTTGTGTGACGTGAGGCATTACAGGCGCAGAGGTTCAAACCCTTTGGCTTGATTAGTGTTCGCTTTTCTGTGTTATTTCCACAGGTTGGCAAAGGTTCAAACCCTTTGGCTTGTCAGATGGGGTTTCTCTGGATTGCATAGGTTCGAATCCTGTGAGTCTACAATTGGTTGGAAGCTCGAGTGCGTAGGTTCAAACCCTGTGGCTCTTGTGGAAGTTTCGGAGTTTTGTGTCAGTGTAGACACTTCTCCACATGTTTGCAAAGGTTTTTGTTTAGCACGTGACGTGCGAGGTTTATTAGTGTGTTGAATTTAATAGGAATTGGTTTCTGCTTTGAGCGCAGTTGTTTAAGTGGTGTTTAGGGTGTTATTGATTGTGTGCAGTGGTTATTAGAGTCCTGAGCGACTGCTAGAAATTTGTGGAGACATTTGACGAAGTTGTATTGTGTTATACACCCTTGCCTTGAGGCCCGGCGACGGAAGTCACACCCTCTTGTTCTTGAGAAAAGCCTTTGGACTTAGAGAAGTCTAGATATTATATGAGTGCTATTGCTGCGCGCATATCTTAGAGATATTGAGAGTTGAATTGTATTGGTTCGCTACTTTCATCGCATTAGAATCCCCCCACGAACTTGAGCGTGTTTGTGTGTGTAGTGTTGGGTGTGGGTGTGATCAGTGTCTTCGACACTATTGCATTTCTAGCTCTGTGCACTTAGACAGCTCTTCACCGCAGCATGATCGTTACAGCCATGCAAAATGCATTGAACAACCCATTATTCACTGAGACCAGCTTGTCTTTCAACTATTATGATTTCCTCTCTTAAGAACATGGCACTTCAGAAGAAAGTAACACTGCATGGAGAATTCAATATTCTTGGCTGAAATATTAAAATTTATAACTGTATATTAATTTCATAAATTACACAAAAATATTGAAATAATATTTTAAATATTCTTTCAATATTTGTGAAATTTTCAATATTTCTTCAATATATAGGATTATTGAAATATTATTAAGAATAATGTTTTAATATTTTGGCCAAGATTCTTGAAAAAATATACAGTTATAGAATTCAATATTTCAGCTAAGAATATTGAATTCTCCATGCAGCGTAAGGGATTAAGCATTACACACTATATGCATGAAAGCAAGGCCCAAGCCCCAAAAGTAGCATATTAGGACTCAAAACAACAAAATCTACCATGGAAAAATAAAACTTCCAGTCAAACATACCCCCAGCACTTTGTTCTATTGCCTCCCAATGACCCTGTCAGCTTTCATTTATTTATTTTTAAATCTTTTTTTTGTAGAGCATTGTATTTTCATATGCAGTGCACCACAGCTAACAAGGTTAACCCAGGGCACCCACTTGGTTTGAGGAGCATGCCCCTTGAGCCTGAGTATAAGAATGAAATAAGGACCATAAAGTGGAGCTTAAACTGGGGATCTACATGGGGAAATGTGTTTACACACAACTCCAAACAGTTTAGTGTGGGACTCTGTGCCAGCCTCTGGGCTGTCTACTCTCCATCACAATACCCACTAAAACCCCATTCTGGTCTATGCAGTCCTCCAGCAAGCTCCTTTTGTTATAGAGGGTCCCTCTCCATGTCGACAATACCAGCACTTTTGTCAATTCTTTCGAGCTGAACCTGCACTTGTTCACTAGTAGTCGATCTATAGTGAGTCTTTGGTTCATTGCATCTAACCATATTCTTTTCACTTCTTCACTGGAGTGCCATTTCTAGACATCCTCATCACCTTGCTGGATCTGTCTCTGGCACTGTACCTTCCAAATCATATGGATGGTTTCGGTTATCAAAATTCAGTACATCCGGGTTGCAGCTCTGTCCACTTTCCCTTTAGCTGACTTGATTTGCACTAGCATGGAACCTAGGGCTACCCCTAAGGTTGGAGTGATCCATTTCTGTCCTCGCATCTCCCACAATTCCTGTGCAAGTTTCCACAATAAAGTCTGTCCCTCAATATTACAGTCAATAAGGATGTGCTCCATGGTTTCTGTAACCTTGCAGTAGGGGCACTCTCCTCTCTTCACATACTGCAGTCCAATATGCTCCCAAAACTCACCAATCTTAAGGGTATTTTGGAGAGCTTTCCACAAAAAGCCTCTTATTGGTTGCAAGACATCCTTACTGCAGATCGACTTCCATAGCTTTGATTCCAGTGATTCAACCCCATAAATGCTCTGGGCAGTGGCTACTACTTGTCCTATGATTCGAGTTGCTGACTTACGTTCCAGTACTGTTTTTAATGACATCAGCAGGCAATAGGTCTGGCTCTGTGTGAACATCAATAATTTCACCCCATCAACATTGAATTCTTGGTCAATTTCAGTGTCCACTGGTATTGCTTCCCCTGCATTCAATTTAGCACCTTGCTCAGCCAGCTTATCAGCACCTTTGTTACCAGCATTTCCACTGTGTCCCTTTACCCATTTGAAGTATATTGGGTTTCTCTGCTGCCTTAGGGTGGCAATGGTGGCCTTCCAGACATCACTATGTGTGACACCTACCCATCCAGAGTTCTCCCACCTTTTCAAGTGAAAACATAGTCCATCAATGACATATTTAGAATCTGTTATTGTCATTATACTCTTGTTTTGCAGGATTTTGAAGACTTGTTCTAACACTGCTTGTATTTCAGCAGCATTATTTGTCTGGTCTGGCCCTGGGAGCCATACATAGACATTGTGCTCGTCTTCTTCTCTGAACCAGACCCTGGCACTTGTACATGCATCAGCTGTCCTGTTGTCATATGCACTACCATCTGTGTAGGCTATTGAGATCTCTATGTCATCATCATTGCTCTTGGGTTGCCTGGCTGCCTGTTTCCCATTTAGATCCCATCCTGAAGTGAAAATTTTTACTCCATCAGAAAGTGCATCACCGTTGTCCATACCAGGGTCAAATCAGATCACATCATTTTCCTTTCTAGTTTCCAGGTTCTGTTCTCATTCTTCAGCTGATAGCCCCCTATCCTCAATCCTATCAGGGCACCTCGGGTCCCACTTTTCAGTTACACTATGGGGGCAATAGGTCAATTGGAGACTGAAAATGAAGATAAAATACTAAGGTATGGAACATTTAACATAGAATTAAAAGTAGCATGATATATTGAAATTGTTTAAAATATTTGGGTTGATCTTCTCAGCATATTCTTGCCATAACTGACCTTGATCAAAGATAAAATAGGATTAATATTATATTGCTAATTACAGTACTAGAAAATCACACAAAAACTTTGCCTATTACTTTGGCTTCTTCAGGATCTACTTGCTGAGTGAATGTATAACATGCTCAGGGTCCTCAGACACTGATAATGCTATGCAGATTCAAAATAATCAGACCATGTCCCTAAAGGGTTAAGGCTGACCTCATCAGCCTTTACTCAGGATAAGCTGGCATTTCAGTCCTTTCACAACATAAGATCAGGCCCTTCCTTTCTGGGAAATAGTTGAAATATTTTACCTGTCAATATGATATTCAGGGTTCAAAACCTCTAATTAAATTCTAAGTACCCTCTGCTTGTTGATTCTGAAGAAGCCAAAGTGATAGGCAAAGTTTTTGTGTGATTTTCTAGTATTGTAATTAGTAATATAATATTAATCCTATTTTATCTTTGATCAAGGTCAGTTATGGCAAGAATATGCTGAGAAGATCAGCCCAAATATTTTAAACAATCTCAATATATCATGCTACTTTTAATTCTTTGTTAAATGTTCCATACCTTAGTATTTCATCTTCATTTTCAGTCTCCGATTGACCTATTACCCCTGTAGTGTTAGGAAGTCCAAGACTGACTTTGCAGTGCACCTGTGTGGGTTTGCACAGCCCTTCTTTATCTGATCTTCCTTGCAGTCCTGGCATTGGCAGTCTTTTCAGGTCTTGTGGGATTGCAGTGTTACTCTCGCTGCCATCACTTCCACTTCACCTGCCATTTTGACCCCGTGGTTGTTCATTAGATATCTAAAAGTCTTGGAGCCATACTGGAACTTGACTGGCCCTTTGAAAGCAAAGTGGTGCCAGATCGGCACTTGCCTCCAGACTTGTTGCACAGGCATTTGCATATCAACCCTCACATTGAGTTCTTTTGCCACCTGTAGCATGTCGGCTATGTATCATGGTCAGCTTTCATTTATCAATCAATGAATTGTGACTCTGCCTGCATGATATGTGAGCACTTTGGATGAAAAACTGTGCTTCAAATTGCATTTTTTCAGTAATACAGTCCATACAGAACACTAATGAGGTGACATAGCCATGGCTGCAGCACTCGTAAACTTGCATACACTAAAATAAAGGTGCTCCTAATGTTTGATTGAGGCAGCAAGGCTGTTTGAATGAAGCCATTGCAAGATCTAACATGAAAATATACTAGTTGGTGCCAAATTTTCAGGGCACAATCTTGGCCTGAAATCTTTCTTTTTTTTTGTGGCAAGTATCTCCTGTTAAACACACCCTCCAGTGGGGGCCCATCTACCTTACCAGAGGTAGTTTGGCATGGCAATGTTAGTGATACGAAGGTTCAGTTAGACACACATTGTAGTATGACAAACTATATATTAGATGTTATCTGTTAGTGATATGAAGGCTATAATAAGGTAGCATAAGTGAGAAGTAACAAAATAAGATAAATGGTATATGCACTTCAGTTAGACACACATTGTAGTATGAAAAACTGAAGTGCAGAAAAGCGGAATGGGTGAATTTATACTATGGAGAAGAAAGGGGTTGTGAATATATATAGTAAGTAAGTTCAATAAATGGAACATTGTTGAGATATGAAGGGTTAGGATTGATACTCGACACTCCCCCTGAGTCCTACACCCATAGGATTATACTCTTGTCATCCCCATCTTTCTCAGTAACTCCATCGCTCATGGTTTGGGTACACTCTTCATGAACAAGTCTGCTAGGTTTTCATTAGATGGGATATACCAAATGTCGAGCTCTCCTAGTTGGATGCTGTCTCAGATCCAGTGGTAGTCCATGGCAAAGTGTTTGGATTTTCCATGTCCTTTGGTGCTCTGTGTGAGGTTTATCATGGAATTATTGTTGCAGTTGAGAAGGTATGGACAGTCCTTAGTCAATTTGATCTTGTCTAGAAATGATCCCATCCAAAGGGATTGACAGCTGCCATGTACTGTTGCAACGTATTCAGCTTCTGAGGTGGAGAGTGTGACTCATTTCTGTGATCAAGAACTCCATGATATGGGGCCACTGGCCATCATGAAGACATAACCCATGGTTGATTTCCCTGATGTTCTGTCATCTCCATGAGAAGAATCTACATATCTGATTGGAGTCAACCCATCATCGTTGACACTCCCTCAGTTGTAGGTAATCCAATACTCAATGGTTCCCTTCAGGTAAGCGAGTACATGCATAGCATGACTCCAGTGGATGGGGCATGCATCTGAAGCATAGCATTGTAGGTAGTTGGTAGCAAATGCTATGTCAGGTTGTGTGCCATTTGAGATATGGTTGAGTGATCTGAGAACCATGTGGTAGTCTTTATCTCCCATATATTCCTTGTCTGCATCGGGAATCGATTGGGGTTCATCAAGCTTCTGACCAGGAGTGGAGTAGCCTTCAGTTTACAATCTGTCATGCCAAAGTTCTCAAGAGTCTTCAATATCAGATTCTTTTGATGAAAGGAGATGGTACCGGATTCTTCATCAAATTCCATGGTCATCCCAAGCACACTATTGTGTTTCTCCAAATCTTTGATCTTGTATGCCTCCCCAATTTCCTTTTGAACATGTTTCCCTTCCTCCTCCGACATTGATGCACCAGACATGTCATCTGTATATGTACATGTGTAGGTTCATTGTGATCCATTCTTCAGCAGCCTTATGCAAGGGTCTGCTTGTGACTGCTTGTGTCCTTGTGCAACTAGGGTATTGTTGAGCTTGTAGAGCCATGCATTCCCCACATCCATTGTCCCATACATTTCTCTCATCATCTGTAGGATGTATTCGCCTTTTGGATAGTCCCTTGTCACCACATCCTCATATCCCTGAGGCAATGACATGTAGTTTTTCCCTTGTGGCTCTGCATTCAAGTACACACCAACAAAATCTATAAGCCAAAACTTCAGTGCATGCGCAGCAACAATTGCCAAGAACATCCATAGAGATTCATAGCATACAACAGTGGCAAACAAGTCATAGTAGTGAAGACCTTTGATTTGGGTGAATCCCTTCACTACCAGTCTTGCGCATTGTTTGGTGAGCTCTGCCATATCTCCATCCAGTTTATTGTCAAATGTCCAGCAGGTATCGATTACATGCATCCAGGATTCCTTTGGCACTACTCTCCACACATCTCTTTCTTCCATTTGATGGATTTCGGCATCCATAGCTGGTTTCCTGATCCTGGCTTTAGTCATTGCCTCATTGTAATCATCCGGTACCCACATGTCATGCCTGTCGACAATGTTGCATATTTCTGAAACCTTCAGGGGCACAATGTGTTCTATGTCATCTTCATCTGGTAATAGCGAGACTGTGTTGTCATTGGCCCAGGCATTCCCTAGTCTTTTGACTTTGGCTTGGCATTGTGAGTACTCTTTTGATTCCAGTATTGCCTTTGTAGGTTTTGGAATGCAAGATGGTCTTGCTGGTTCAGAGCTTTGTGCTACTCATGGTTGTGTCTGGACTGTATTTTTGGCTTGGGTATGTGAGACAGTGACACGCTCGCAACGTGTCTACCCATGTAATTTTGCAATATGTATGAATACATACATTGTATAAGGGCTAGTTACTGAGGTAACCCAAAATACAGAAAGAGCACAGTACTATATGCATAGAGTGCAGTGTCAAACACACAGAGTGCAGTAATATATGTATGGAGTATGATACAGAGTAGTGCGCAGTATGGCCTCGAGTGACAATTAGTAGGGTGCATGCTCTAACTTAGAATGATACTGGTTGAGGTCACACTAAGTATGAGGGCTCAGTACTTGATATTGAATACACTAGAGGCAGATCAGATACGCGCTCTAATGAATTGCTGACAGACAGACATGATATGAGGAGGATTGATCTGAGACGCATGCTGCACACATATATAAAAATAGCCATAGAGTGCAGTGATATCAACATAGCGTACAGTATAACAATGCACGCATGCACACACAAGTCTGAAGTGACGATTGGTAGAGTGCATGCTCTAACTTAGTATGATACTTCAGTGAGGTCCCACTAAGTACAAGAGCTCAGCACTCAATACTGAATGCACTAGAAACAGATTGCATACATGCTCTACAGCTTTAATAAAAGACATGCCTGATCTCACGAGAACTATGTGACACAGTGATCGATGATGCACAGGGCCCCGATCACATGGCACACTGAGCATGTGTCCCAAATAATGCCTCAGTATAGATAACTCTGAGAGAAACCAGTTAGCCAAAGAGAGCAGTGCCTAGGCTTACCACGGGTATCCCCCACCAACCAGAGAAACCTAGAAACTCAACATTAGAATAGGATACAGCCTATAGGATTGGTGGTCACTCCAAGTATCCTCCGAGGAAATGACGAGTGACATGCCAACGCATAGCATGCAGTGCGAGTGGAGTATCAACCATGAGGAATGGGAGTCTGGTCTCGAGATAGACCTCTGACCAAGTGTCCAGCCCTGGGCATGCTATAACAATGCACACACATTGCAAGGGATAATGTTCCAAGGTTCTAACAGTACTGTATCAGGTTGTATCAATGTGTAGGATGTAGAATTGTATAAATACTGTAGTGTAGATGTAGAATACAAGTTTTGAGCCCCCGGTGTAATAGTGCAAAGCTTTTCAGCCATGTGCTCTAGCACTTAGAGTAGTTTGGAACTTCAAGAGAGAATACAACCCATACCTGATATCTATTGTGTGAATTGAGTCATGCACTTACATAAGAAAATAGCATGGCACTCTGTGCAGTAGTTCTGGTTTTGGTTTGACTTGCGCTTGGTGAGAGAATAAGAGTATGGTGTCTGGAAGGTCACCCTTTTGAGTTCTTGAGGGTATTTGTGTGACACGAGGCATTACAGATGGCAGAGGTTGAAACCCTTTGGCTTGGTTAGTGCTCGCTCTTGTGCGTTTATTTCCGCAGGTTGGCAAAGGTTCAAACCCTGTGGCTCTTGTGGAAGTTTTGGAGTTTTGTGTTAGTGTAGACACTTCTCCATGTGTTTGTGAAGGTTTTGGTTTAGCGTGCGACGCACGAGGTTTTATTAGTGTGTTGAGTTTAGTAGGACTTGGTTTCTGCTCAGAGCGCAGTGCTTTAGGTCATGTTTAGTGTGTTATTTGTTGTGTGCTGTGTTTATTAGAGTCATGAGTGACTGCTAGAGAGCTGTGGATATGTTTGACGAAGCTGTGTTTTGTTATACACCCTTGCCTTGAGGCCTGGTGATGGAAGTCGCACCCTCTTGTTCTTGAGAAAAGCCTGTGGACTTAGAGAAGTCTAGATATTATACAAGCGCTATTGCTGCGCGTGTATCTTAGAGATATTGAGAATTGAATTGTATTGGTTCACTACTTTCATCACATTAGAATCCCCCCACGAACTTGAGCATGTTTGTGTGTGTAGTGTTGGGTGTGGGTGTGATCAGTGTCTTTGACGCTGTTGCATTTCTAGCTCTGTGCACTCAGATGCCTCTTCATCTGGAGCCCACCGCGAGGGGAGGAAGTAGTTTTCAAGACCTGATACGATTGGATTCAAGAGAATCTAGTTGCGCATGAGTGAAACAATTATATATTATCTTTGATTTCCTCCTCCAAGAGCAAATCTGCTAGACAAGTATCATCTTGATTATTGTTTAGTGAAAAAGGGTAGAAATACCCTAGAGAGCATTGTGTATTTGAGTCAGAATAGCTGGACGTATTCCATCTCGAGAGCCTAACACTAGGTCAGAGAAAGAAGCAAGTGGTGTTAGAGTACCACCTGCCTACCCTCTCGATCCTGAGAAACATCATTGGGATAGAATCAAAGCAAACCAAGTGGTTCAATGGCAGAGGAGCGCATCAATATCTGTGTCCCCTCCACCAGTTGATCCCGACTTTAGTCTCTTTCAAGTTTGGGTATCCCCCAGTGAAACTATCCCCACAGAGCATGGAACTAGCTCTGTTTCGAAATTGCAACCTATTGTAAACCAACCACCGGGTCAGTTGAACCCTGGTAATCAGAATATTACAATGATGGCCGCTTCTATGCCAGGCCCAAATGAGAAGGCTGCACCAAGATTTGAGAGCTCCTCTGATCCCAAGGAACTTGAGAGATTCTTTGCGTGCCTTCAAGATCTCTTCACCAAGTGTGCAATCACGGTGATGTGCTCGGTAATGGCAAGTGGCAAAAGGGCTAGTGAGTTGCAACGAACTACAACCAACACTAAACCTCTCAAAACTCTACACTTATCACCAATGTATTGAATTCGGGTGTTTCGAGTACGATAGAAGCACTCTACAAACTTCAATAATCCAGTAGACTTGTTCAAAAAGACTTCTACTTGTTACTAGTGAGCCTGACAAAGGTAACACTCGTACTAGCGGGGGTTTTAAGACACGGTTGGGGAAAGGTGACTTGATTTGAGCTGCTATGCTCGCTGGGACTATGACTGCTTCAGACTAGTGGCTCTCTTGGCCCTATAACTGCTCCTTACAAGTGATGAACACTTGACTAGTCGCACTCTTGGCAAACTAGCAGGACTCTTGGCCTAAGAATACTACTATGACTGCTGAGAACTTGCTTGAACTAACTCCAAAACACTCCTGGTCTTTGCTTGACACAACAGTAGATTCAAAAGGGGCTTCAATTTACTTCAATACTAAGGTGAGTCCACGACTAGTGGTCGCTTCGTCGAGGTTTGAGCACAAAATCCTTTAATTGGGGCACTAGAATACTGACTAGTATGTCACAATCACGGGGAAGGCTTGCCTGCCATGCATGTACTTGTCTGTCTACTTATATACTACAGTCATAAGGCACAATCAGGGTCCAATTAAGCTGAATAGGGAGTATTATTGGTAAGATTTGCTGGGCTAGTCACGAGAAATGGTGAAAGAGCACACAATAGCCGGTCTGGAGCCAGTTGCATGCTTACTAGTCAGACCTAGGAGCTCCGATGGGAGCCCTATCCCACATCTCAAGGCTGCTATTTGCCTGTGGTTGTCAAGGCTGAATGACTAGCCTGACGGGCATGCCTGCAACAGTAGTCAATCATGATCGGAACCACTGCCCGGCTATACTAGTGCCAATCATATGAGATTTGTATCACACTAGTCAAATCTCCAGCAAAGTCGATCCATTACTGATGCTTTTCCTAAGTCCTATTCAAGATTCCACGTAACTAGTTTATCCTGGCTTAGGCATTTCTGCCAAGACCGGTACGCTAGTGATTGAACTCCATGCTAAGTGTGCCCTCTGCCTCTGGTTTGGTTTGTTAGTCATGTCCTTGGTCCACTCGTGGCTTTATTTGCTTAGCCATTAGGTGGCAGGATACTAGTGTGACCGGCTGGTAGAGCTTGGCCCACAGGGGTGCCGTCTCTAAGTCCTGGTTTTACTAGTCGCGTACTAATCTGACTATCAGCTTGAAGCCTCTGCTATAGTCCTCTAAAGCCTCACTAGTGTCGGATAGATCCACAATAGTATTGTTGTAAAATCGCAAAATCTAGGTGTGAACATGTAGATGGTGTATCAGTGCGTGATGGGTTATTGCTATGTGTGTGCCTATACCCCATCAATCTCAGTCCAGGATCGTATGAGAGACCTGGAGCTCTGTTCGATTGCTGTTGTAAGAACGTCAGAATGCTCTTCTGATTTTCCAGCATCAATTTCTCTAAGGTTGCGAGTCGTTTGTCACTCACAGAGGTCTGCTGCTTGATGAAGTCCTTCATAACTGCCATCACGCTCCCCATTTCTTCTTGCTTTACCATGCGATCCTCGTCCACGGTCGCATTGCACACAGTTGTTGTAGACCTGTACTGCTCTCTTGTGGAAATCACAGGAATACCTCGCTCTTCATCTCATTTTCTGTCCATGGATGAGAACACTCCTTGGAGCACATTCAAACCAGCTTGCATAACCTCACTCAAGGTCTATGGGTTTGTGAGCTCCCTTTTCAATAAACCCGCAGGTAATGGGAGACGCTGACATGCTCACAACGTGTCTACGCGTGTAATTTTGTGAAATGTATCAATATATGCATTGCATAATGGCTAGGTACTGAGATAACGAAAGATACAGATAGAGCGCAGTGCTATATGCATAGAGCGCAGTGTCAAACACACAGAGTGCAATGATACATGTATGGAGCACAATATAGAGTCGCGCGCAGTATGGCCTTGGGTGACAATTGGTAGAGTGCATACTCTAACTTAGAATGATACTGGTTGAGGTCACACTAAGTATGAGAGCTCAGCACTTGATATTGAATACACTAGAGGCAGATCAGATATGCGCTCCAATGAATTGATGAGAGACAGACATGATATGAGAAGGATTGATCTGCCATGCGCATTGCACACATATATAAAAATAGCCATAGAGCGCAGTGATATCAACATCATGTGCAGTATAACAATGCGCGCATGCACGTGCAAGTCTGAAGTGACTATTGGTAGAGTGCATGCTCTAACTTAGTATGATACTTCATTGAGGTCACACTAAGTACAAGAGCTCAGCACTCAATACTGAATGCACCAGAAGCAGACTGCATACGCACCCTAATGCATTACTGAAAGACATGCATGAGAACTACGTGACACAATGATCTATGATGCACAGGGCCAGATCGCGTGGCATGCACGCGTGTGTCCCAAATAATGCCAGAGTATAGATAACTCCGAGAGAACCCAGTTTGGCCAAAGAGCGCGGTGCCTAGGCTTACCACGGGTATCCCCCACCAACCAGAGAAACCTAGAAACTCAACATTAGAATGAGATACAGTGTATAGGATTGGTTGCCACTCCAAGTATCCTCCGAAGAAATGACGAGTGACACGCCAATGTATAGAGTGCAGTGTGAGTGGAGTATCCACCATGAGGAAACAGAGTCTGGTCTCGAGATAGGCCTCCAACCAAGTGTCCAGCCCTGGGCATGCTATAACAACACGCGCACGTTGCGAGTAATAATGTTCCGAGATTCTAACAGTACTGTATTAAGTTGTATCGACGTGTATGATGTAGAATTGTATAAATACTGTAGTGTAGATGTAGAGTACAAGTTTCAAGCCCACGGTGTAATAGTGTAAAGCTTTTCAGCCAGGCGCTCTAGCACTTAGAGTAGCTAGTAACTTCGAGAGAGAATACAACCCATATCAGATATCTATTGTGTGATTTAAGTCGCATGCTTAGACAAGAAAATAGCGCAGCACTCCATGCAGAGAGTCTGGTTTCGGTTTGACTTGCGCTCTGTGAGAGAATAAGAGTACAGTGTCTTGAAGGTCACCCTTTCAAGTTCTTGAGGGCATTTGTGTGACGTGAGGCATTACAGGCGCAGAGGTTCAAACCCTTTGGCTTGATTAGTGTTCGCTTTTCTGTGTTATTTCCACAGGTTGGCAAAGGTTCAAACCCTTTGGCTTGTCAGATGGGGTTTCTCTGGATTGCATAGGTTCGAATCCTGTGAATCTACAATCGGTTGGAAGCTTGAGCATGTAGGTTCAAACCCTGTGGCTCTTGTGGAAGTTTCGGAGTTTTGTGTCAGTGTAGACACTTCTCCATGTGTTTGCAAAGGTTTTTGTTTAGCACGCGACGTGCGAGGTTTATTAGTGTGTTGAGTTTAATAGGAATTGGTTTCTGCTTCGAGTGCAGTTGTTTAAGTGGTGTTTAGGGTGTTATTGATTGTGTGCAGTGGTTATTAGAGTCCCGAGCGACTGCTAGAAACTTGTGGAGACGATTGATGAAGTTGTATTGTGTTATACACCCTTGCCTTGAGGCCCGGTGACGGAAGTCGCACCCTCTTGTTCTTGAGAAAAGCCTTTGGACTTAGAGAAGTCTAGATATTATACGAGCGCTATTGCTGTGCATGTATCTTACAGATATTGAGAATTGAATTCTATTGGTTCGCTACTTTCATCGCATTAGAATCCCCCCACGAACTTGAGCATGTTTGTGTGTGTAGTGTTGGGTGTGGGTGTGATCAGTGTCTTCGGTGCTGTTGCATTTCTAGCTCTGTGCACTAAGACAGCTCTTCAATGCTCTAGCTGCAACTTCATCGACCTGTACAATTCATTGGACATAGGTGCCAAGTTCCCTGTTCGATTGCACCATTGTGAGCGAAGCTGCCAGGACTTGGAATTCCCTCCTGAACGCCATGTACTCACTCTTGTCAGAGATCTGAGCTATATTGTATTGGTGGACCAATCTCTTCAACTCCAAGACAGCATTGCAGTCACTGTCATGTGTGCCATCATAACATTCCATTACTTCGGATTTGAAGTCCTCATACTTCTCTCCAGTCTTGTACTTGGGGAGTACCTTCTACTGTTGCTCGGTTCTGATATCCGTATACAACACGGCAGCTTTCTTCTTCTCATCTTCATCTGTTGATACGCCACCTACGTGTTCACACCTAGATTTTGCGATTTTACAACAATACTATTGTGGATCTATCCGACACTAGTGAGGCTTTAGAGGACTATAGCAGAGGCTTCAAGCTGATAGTCAGATTAGTACGCGACTAGTAAAACCAGGACTTAGAGACGGCACCCCTGTGGGCCAAGCTCTACCAGCCGGTCACACTAGTATCCTGCCACCTAATGGCTAAGCAAATAAAGCCACGAGTGGACCAAGGACATGACTAACAAACCAAACCAGAGGCAGAGGGCACACTTAGCATGGAGTTCAATCACTAGCGTACCGGTCTTGGCAGAAATGCCTAAGCCAGGATAAACTAGTTACGTGGAATCTTGAATAGGACTTAGGAAAAGCATCAGTAATGGATCGACTTTGCTGGAGATTTGACTAGTGTGATACAAATCTCATATGATTGGCACTAGTATAGCCGGGCAGTGGTTCCGATCATGATTGACTACTGTTGCAGGCATGCCCGTCAGGCTAGTCATTCAGCCTTGACAACCACAGGCAAATAGCAGCCTTGAGATGTGGGATAGGGCTCCCATCGGAGCTCCTAGGTCTGACTAGTAAGCATGCAACTGGCTCCAGACCGGCTATTGTGTGCTCTTTCACCATTTCTCGTGACTAGCCCAGCAAATCTTACCAATAATACTCCCTATTCAGCTTAATTGGACCCTGATTGTGCCTTATGACTGTAGTATATAAGTAGACAGACAAGTACATGCATGGCAGGCAAGCCTTCCCCGTGATTGTGACATACTAGTCAGTATTCTAGTGCCCCAATTAAAGGATTTTGTGCTCAAACCTCGACGAAGCGACCACTAGTCGTGGACTCACCTTAGTATTGAAGTAAATTGAAGCCCCTTTTGAATCTACTGTTGTGTCAAGCAAAGACCAGGAGTGTTTTGGAGTTAGTTCAAGCAAGTTCTCAGCAGTCATAGTAGTATTCTTAGGCCAAGAGTCCTGCTAGTTTGCCAAGAGTGCGACTAGTCAAGTGTTCATCACTTGTAAGGAGCAGTTATAGGGCCAAGAGAGCCACTAGTCTGAAGCAGTCATAGTCCCAGCGAGCATAGCAGCTCAAATCAAGTCACCTTTCCCCAACCGTGTCTTAAAACCCCCGCTAGTATGAGTATTACCTTTGTTAGGCTTGCCAGTAACAAGTAGAAGTCTCTTTGAACAAGTCTACTGGATTATTGAAGTTTGTAGAGTGCTTCTATCATACTCGAAATGCCCAAATTCAATACATTGGTGATAAGTGTAGAGTTTTGAGAGGTTTAGTGTTGGTTGTAGTTCGTTGCAACTCACTAGCCCTTTTGCCACTCGCCGTTACCGAGCACATCAGCGCATGCTTTTTCTGTGGAGATACAGATGGGCATATGTCAAACGAGTGCTTGGTTAAAGCCTTGTATATCAAGTTGGGCAAGATAGAGCTTGTAGATGGAAGAGCATGTCTTCCTGGTGGAGGTGACACCCCCAAAGACATACGAGGTCAGTATGTGAAAGAGTGCATTGACGAGTACTATGCGTGCGCGAAGGCTAGCACGGTCCAGAGCCAAAATGTTGTGATTACTACAACATCAACACCTGGTCTGTTCCATGTGCCAGGAGGATACAGTGTGTCACTCCAAGAAAGGCAGGAGTTGGAAAGGCAGGTGTATACAATGAGATCACTGCAAGAGAGCAATGATATGGGTGCTAGAACTCAGAGTAAAGGCCCTCCACCTGACGATCCAATTTCACAGATACCAACTGGCAAAGATAGGGAGCAGGGTTTTTCTAGGCATTTGATGAAGGCAGGAGGGAACCAATATAAGATCAGTGGAGTTGCCAGGTCTGGTTCGCCATCACCACTGGAGGATGTAAAAACCAAAAAATGGAATGGAGGTATTGAGTGACTTGTCTGATAGTGAAGATGAGGAGCGCGTATCAAAAGTGACAAAAAGGAAGAATGTGGCAGTAGTAATGCCCCCCCAGAGGAAAAAGCAAGTATGGATGGACCCCGTACCCAAGGATATACCGACTGTGCACAGTGCGGCACCAGAACCAGAGATGCCATATCTGGTTGCACCAGATGTTACCAATGCGGGTAAGCAGGGAGGTCCTCCAAAGAGATTACAGAAGACAACAGGATTTGTACCGTACACAGCAGAAGAGAAACAGTCAGCTTATCATCTGAAAGCACCAGTAGAAGACAGAGGAAACTCACCTGAGGTATTGGAGAGACTCATGAAGTCCCCCATAGCTGTTACAGTTGGAGAATTGCTTGCACTCTCTAAAATTGGTGGCACAGTAAAGCAGGAATTGACTATGAAGTGTGTACCTTTGGGAAAGTCCAAGAAAACTGGCAAACAACAGTTTGGACTAGTGATGGAAGAAGGTTTGGAATCCGAAGAAGAATCTGCAGAGCACATATTCCCCTTTGTGGAGGAAGAAGAGGAAGAAGATAACAATGGACTACCAACAGGAGCGATACGTTTATCGCAGGTTCCATTTGTTGGGACCTTCATTGTGACCACTGAAGCTACGAATGGCATACCTGAAGGCGTGCTTGTCTGGCAAGACCCCTTCAAGCAGTATTTGAATGATGCAGAAGAAAAGGGAGAAGTCCCAAAGCAGGTTTATGTTGCAAAGGACTCACAAGCCTTGCGCTCTGTGTACCCTTTCATAAATGGTGCAGAGTGCTTTGAGAGTTTGTATGATACTGGTTCGCAAATTGTATCCATGTCAAGTCAAGTTGCAGACTGATTGGGGTTAATATACAACCCAGACAAAGTGATCAACATGCAATCAGCAAATAAGCAAGTGGAGAAGTCTCTCGGAATGGCGAAGAATATCCCATTCTTGTTTGGAGATATTATGGTTTACTTGCAAGTGCATATTATCAAGGACCCAGCTTACAATGTATTGTTAGGCCATCCTTTTGATGTATTGACTACAAGTACTGTTTACAACACTGCAGATGGTGGTCAGACAATTAAAATAAAGGATCCCAATTCAGTGCGATGTGCTATGATACCCACATTCCCTAGAGGACAAAAGAAGTTCATCACGCGCAAAGTTGAGGAGGGTTTTCAGTGATCGATGATTTGATCAATGATCAAGGAGAGTTAGCACTGATGATAGAAGCTGATTGCAATGGAGACCTGGTGATCAGCGGATATGCAAAACCCACAGGATCTCAGACTTTTAACAAGGATGAATTACAGGCAGTGTATGCTGTCACCAGCTCAACAGTGCGTGATGAGGATACAAAAGCGCATGGGACACTATCCTCATATTTTGGTGTGCTAGAAGATGTCAGAGATATAAGGAAACAGAGAGCGGAGGCTGCACAGACTGTGCATGAGTCTAAATTGTGTTCTAAGAACACATGTGCAAATATGGAGACTGCACGCAATGCTAAAACAAGCATGAGAGATAAGACCACAACTTACTTCTATGAGAAAGCAGACATAATGCATGCGAAGCCCGCAGTTGGTTCTGTAAGAGATGTATTTGCAACCAAGAAGTACAAACCAGTTGCACAGAAGGTCAGACCTATTACTGGAGGTCTACCCTCGGAATTCAGGATTGTGCATGAGATAAAGGGTGATCCACTCCAGGATATGCCTCAGTTGAGTACACATCCACCCGAGTTTACACCTACAGGGCATTATACCCAGGAGTGCAAAGAGATTATTGACCGAGTACATAGTGAGGAATTCCTTTCGGAAGAGGAGCACAAACTCATGCATGAATTCATGAGTGTACAGAATGAAGGATTTGCATGGGACGATACAGAGCACGGTCATTTTAAGGAGGAATACTTTCCACCTGTGACCATTCCAGCAGTGGAACATACTCCCTGGATACAGAAGAACATACCTATTCTGCCAGGAATATTTGATCAGGTGTGTAAAATCATCAAAACCAAGATCGAAGCTGGAGTATATGAGCCATCAAATTCCTCGTATCGCTCGCGATGGTTTTGTGTGGTCAAGAAGGATGGGAAGAGTCTAAGACTTGTCCACAGCATGGAGCCATTGAATGCTGTAACTATAAAGCACTCTGGTGTGCCTCCTGCAACTGATGAGCTTGCGGAACATTTTGCAGGATGCTCCTGTGGGGGTACTCTCGATTTGTATGTAGGCTATGATGAGAGAACATTAGATGAAAACTCAAGAGATATGATGACGTTTCAGATGCCGTTTGGCATGCTATGACTGGTGACATTACCAATGGGGTGGACTAACTCAGTACTGATATTTCACGATGATATGACTTATATCCTGCAAGTGGAGGTACCACATGTTACAATACCCTATGTAGATGATGTTCCTGTATGGGGAGCAAAAACACTGACACACTTGCAACCTGTCTATGCATGTAATTTTGTGATATGTATCAATACATGCATTGTATAATGGCTGGTTACTGAGATAACAAAAGATACAGATAGAGCACAGTGCTATATGCATAGAGCGCAGTGTCAAACACACAGAGTGCAATGATATATGTATGGAGCACGATACAGAGTCATGCACAGTACAGCCTTAGGTGACAATTGGTAGAGCACATGCTCTAGCTTAGAATGATACTAGTTGAGGTCACACTAAGTATGAGAGCTCAGCACTTGATACTGAATGCACTAGAGGCAGATCAGCCACGCACTCTAAGGAATTGACGAGAGACAGGCATGATACTGGGAGAACTACATTGATCTAAGACATGCGCTGCATGTGTATAGGAAAATAGACATAGAGCACAGTGGAATACAAATAGAGCACAGTGTTATCCACAACATGTGCAATTCAACACATGCTGACATGCTCTCAAAGTGTTTACCAATGTGATTTTGCAAAATGTATCAATATATACATTTTACAACATCCTGGCATCAAGATAACAAAGAATAGGAATAGAGCGCAGTGGAATATGAATAGAGCGCAGTGTAATACACACAGAGTGCAGTGATATCCACATTATGTGTGATACAACACGCACGTGTATCAGTCTTGAGTGATGATTGGTAGAGTGCATACTCTAACTTAGAATGATACTGTTTGAGGTCACCCTAAGTATAAGAGCTCAGCACTTGATACTGAATGCACTAGAAACAGACTAAGAACGCACTCTAAACTATAAATCCTGGGCAAACTACGTGACCCATTGATCTATGACGCACAGGGCACAGATCAATCAGAGAGTCACACACATGTATGAAATGATGTCTAAGAATAGATAACTCCAAGGGAACCCAATTTGGCCACAGAGTGCAGTGCCTAGGCTTACTGCAGGTATCCCCCACCTACCAGAGAAAACTAGAAACTCAAGAATAAATGAGGATACAGCCTATATGACCGGCTGTTACTCCTGGTATCCTCCGAAGAAATAACGGGTGACATGCCAACACATAGAGCGCAGTGCGAGTGGAGTCTCAACCATGAGGAAATAGAGTCTGGTCTCGAGATAGACCTCTGACCGATTGTCCAGCCCCAGGGATGCTATAACAACATGTGTGCATTGCAAGGGACATTGTTCCGAGGTTCTAACAGTAGTGTATTAAGTTGTACCAACTTGTAGGACATAGAAATGTATAAATATGATAGTGTAGATATAGTAAAATAAGTTTCCAACCCCCCATGTAATAGTGACAAGCTTATTTGATACATGCGCAATCCTCTGCAGCTGTTTGAGCCTTGCACTTTGTCCATTAGTAACGAGTCAGAGGTGTTGAACCCCAATTGTGATGGTGCAAGAGATAATAGCCACTCACTCTAGCACTGGGAGCTGTTTGTAACTTCAAGTGAGAGAATATAGATGTCTTTGATATAAATTTGAGTGATTTGAGTCATGAGCATGGCCGATAAGGCTTGCAGGGCACTCCATACTTAAGTTGCATTGATTGTTTGACTTGAGCTCTGTGTTGGGATTGAGAGATTCATGTCAGTGTAGGCACTTCTCTA
This sequence comes from Armillaria novae-zelandiae, assembly GCA_030435655.1. Classification (NCBI taxonomy): domain Eukaryota; kingdom Fungi; phylum Basidiomycota; class Agaricomycetes; order Agaricales; family Physalacriaceae; genus Armillaria; species Armillaria novae-zelandiae. Next base: position 85,036 of record JAUEPR010000134.1, read on the forward strand.
GTGTTTGAGGGTTTCATGTGACATGAGGCATTACAGGTGGCAGAGGTTCAAACCCTTTGGCTTGGTTAGTGCTCACTCTGTGTTATTTCCGCAAGTTGGCAAAGGTTCAAACCCTTTGGCTTGTTGGACGGGGTTCTCTGTGTTTGTTTCTGTTCTCTGGATCGCATAGGTTTGAATCCTGTGGGTCTACGATCGGTTAGGAAACTCGAGCGTGTAGGTTAGAATCATGTGGTTCTTGTGGATTGTTTAGTAGGAATTGGTTTCTGCTTCGAGCACAGTTGTTTAAGTGGTGTTGAGGGTGGTATTGGTAGTGTGCAGTGGTTATTAGAGTCCCGCGCGATTCCTAGAAAGTTGTGGAGACGTTTAATGAAGTTGTGTTGTGTTATACACCCCTTGCCTTGAGGCCCGGTGATGGAAGTCACACCTCTTGTTCTGAGAAAAGCCTTTGGACTTAGAGAAGTCTAGATATTATACAAGAACTATTGCTCTGCATGTCTTAGAGATATTGAGAATTCAGTTGCTTTGGTTCGCTACTTTCATCGCATTAGAATCCCCCCACAAACTTGAGTGTGCTTGTGTGTGTAGTGTTGGGTGTGGGTGTGATCCGTGTCTTTGATGCTGTTGCATTTCTAGCTCTGTGCACAAAGATGCCTCTTCAACATGCTATGAAATAAAGGGTGGAGGCTATGAAACAATACCTGAAAATGCAGGAATACAAAGATTTGTATGGGAACACTTCCAAAATATGAACTGTGTTGTGCAGCACATGAAATATGCAGGGGGTACATTCTCTGGGCATAAGGCTGTACTTTGCGCTGATGAGCCTCGTGGCTCTGTGCGCTCAGAAATCGCAGGCACACAAAACAATTTAGCGAAATTCTCACTTGCAAGGATGTTCAATTAACCAATCCTTGCAAGTCCGTTACAAGTCAGATCCCCACCAATCAGTCATTTAGGTCATGAAGCACACATTCAATAATGGTTCGTGAACCATAAATCATTAATACGGCACAAAGGACGCGGCAATACCAGTTACTGCAGGACTGACACTGAACTAGTCATCCGATTCATGTCATCACCTGAACAAAGGTGGCATGATGCAATATTAGTCATGTGATGCTGCCCATATGATCACTAACTGTGCATAAGTGCATATGCTGTGTCTGGCTATGGGACTCGTAATGCAGACATACGGTCGTGAAGCTAAATAAGAAATGAAGTTCACGAATCACCAAGGCTAGCACTGCGCAACTAGTATCTGTCAGTCAGCTAAGGATGCCGCAATGTGTTATAAACTGGCATACCCAATTATATGTTATAAGCTCAGTAAGAGGCATTATAGCAATGATAATAGTGTTACAAACCCTTTGTGAAGCTCACTAAGCTATTACTGTGGTTACAAAGAATGACACCTTTAGATTATGTGAACTGTTAGAGAAAATTAGTATAAAAACTCAAGTGTATTAGCTAGAAGAGGAGAATATGCTCTGGATACTACTCCCCCATACCAAAGACTTCAGAACTCTTAGTGTTTGCACTAAGGACATATACACCAACCAATCAGTGACTATGAGCACACTTAACTAAGTCGCGACCCTGCCATTCCTAGCTTTACTCTATAAACTAAGAAGGTGGTTGTTCACCTTCGTTGGCATCCTCACACCTCTAGACATTGCACTCAAAGACGTGCACTTCAGTTGAACACACCGCATACTAGGCTGCAATAACACCTTTGCAAACCAAATAGTTTTTAATAACTGCTTCGTGAACTGATCTTGTCTTATAAAGAGCCAATAGCTCGAGACATAACACCAAGTAGCCTTGAATAAGCTACTACCTTAGGACTTATAGTCACTGCACAGAGGTGCCCGACTAGACTTGCTAAGAACCTGCCTTCAGATTCTGTGATTGATTATACTTGCCATTAGGTGTTGTGTTTTCTGCCCACAGGAGTCTATAGGTTCATCATTTTGGAGCCCACTGCAAGGGGATAATAGTCAAATTTCGACTCTATCTCCTAAAAACATACCTTGATCATTGCGCCCCCAAAGGACTTTGGTCATAACAAACCCTACCAACCAACTACCTCGCGACCTTTACACGTAACAACCCAACGCCAACAGTGGCAAAAAGATACCAAGCACTTAACTGCCGACACCCTACCCAGTGACCAACCAATTCCCAGTTCTTCTTCATGAACCATTAAAGAAGAAGAAGTAGAGCCTTCTATACCAGGAGAATTCTACAATGAACGACTCGATATCTTGACCGCGGAACCCTTTGATTTATTCGAAGAAGACAAAGTCTTATCCAGTCTACAACTATCTGTGAACCTATTCTTGGACACACTACCAACTGCATATCATACCATGGGAAACCTTACCCCAGCATCAGATACCACGACACCCCATAACCCAAATCAAGAACTAGACCTTGATGAGTTTGGCAGAAGATTAAGTCTCGCTACACAGAGCACTGACACTACCAAATTATCCTCACATGACTCCCCAGTACAAACAGCTGGACCTGTTACAACACCAGTAGAAGAAGGAGAAACTGAGGAAATCTATATTCCATTCATATCGCAACCAGTAATTATCAATACAAAACCCACCAACACCTTACAAATGTCAATGCCACCCGCACAAGGAGGAGCTGCTCCAGTTGCTGCACCAGGAGGGGCAGGGCCCACACAGGCAGCTGCACTACCCGCAATGAATGCTCAGATGCCATTCAGGTGTGAGCAAAGTGCACCCAGTATATTCGACGAGGCAAACCCCAGTCGCAAACTGGCACGATACTTACAGGACTTAGAAGCCCTGTTTGTTCAATACAACATAATGAACAACACCGAGAAGAAGCGATGGTTGACACACTACCCTGGAGTTGCAGTTGCCAACTTCTGGGAAAGTCTTGCAGAATTCACGGATGTAAACAAAGCATACGACAATCTTAAAGAGGCCATCATTAATCAATATCCTGATGCGGATGCGAATAGAAAATACGAGTGTATGGATATTGAATGCATTGTAGGCAAATACGCTCATGAAGTGTCATCCCTAGCAGATCTGGGAACATATTATAGGGAATTTTTCCCTAAAGCACAATTCTTAGAAGTCAAGAAAAGACTTTCAGGCTCAGAAGTCAGTAACCTATTCAGCAAAGGATTCCCTGATTCCATATGGGAAGGAATTATGTGCCGGTTACAGATCAAACTCCCAGATCATTTCCCCTCAGACCCTTATGCCTTGAAAGATATATATATGAAGCTGCACAGTTTGTGCTACAAGGAACAAATAGAGGTGAAAGCCTATATGCGAATGCACCACAACCCTACCACGGGAGAGGTCATTATGTGACTTACAACCCACCTGCTGTTTCTACCGCTCCCGTTGATGTGCTCGGTAACCATACAACGATAACTAGAATCGAAATATATACGAAGTGTAACTCGTATATACTCAACTCAAGCAATCCTTGCGCTTCACAATCACCAATATATGTAAGTTCAGGCATTTCGAGACCGATAGAAGGCCCCTGCAAACTGAATAGTATAAGTTTTCTGTATATTCAACCTTCTGGACTTCAACAAAAGGGATAAATCTGCCAATTCGGATTTCAACAAAGCAAGAATATGAGGGATGGATTGTATAGTGGTATAGTAGAATCAAATATATTCATTTTAAAATCGACTTCGCTCTCAGAGTACTGAGTCGACTCCAAATTCTCGAAGCTAAATTGGCTCTTGCCTGGTTTTCCAGTTCACTGACTGATATATGGGTGCACTGGCCACTATCCCTAGCTCACTGATTTATATCGGCTTCTATGCCTCTTCACTTCTGGTTTCTTTGCAAATATATAGCGGTCTCTGTGACTCGCAGGATTATTTAAATCAAGTTATGTGCTTTCTATTCATTGGTGGACTTAGCTATACGCTATTTGTCCGAGGCTCGTATTACTTCCGTGCGATTCAACCTTAGCTACTGTGCTATATGGCTAAAACTCTAGGGTGGCAAAGCCTCCCGTTTATTTGTAGGTATAGTACTTATATACTACTGACAGTCCGTGCAACCTCAGCTATTTAGTCATACTACATAATGTAAACTACTACCGGTTAAACCTAAATCAGCATATTATATCTCCTTGCTATGCAACTTGTTCTAGCTACATTGTTCCCGGATTCCAGACCAAATATATTAACTTAGTTGTCTCGCAGCCGGAATTCCTACTGCTGCGTCGTCAGAACAATGTGGTTACCCGTATGTCGCCGGGTTTCATGCGGATTCACGATTAGGTGACCACTATAAGCTGTGCTTAACTAGAACTATTCTGATGCAACACGATCGAATAGAATACGCCGAGACGATCGATCAGCAGATAGTATATTCACATCAGTGAGGCGACCCTAGCGATCTTGTCCAGACTTGATTGTATTTTCCATGTCCCTACCGATGGGGTTGGATATTCTATACGGAACACCAACTTTGTCTGCTATCATAACCATTCACAGCGTACTCGTATATCCGTACTCCTGGTTTATTTGCTAGCTGGCAACAGGAACTATTACAGTGTTTATTCGCCTGTTAGTGGTCTATATTAGGCAGGTAGGTCAGACTTGTCGCGATATTGTTCCTAAGTCCCAATCTCACTTAATATATTCACTGTTGCCAGACAGTAGCTTTAGCTAGCGATCCGGAGGCTCAATCCTAGCTCTTTAATAGTCAAGTACAGTATAGATCGGATATGCATATATTATACAAATGACAAAATCTACGGGTGGATACGTTCCAGTCGTATCACCGTGGGGATACCTCAGGTTTATTCAAGTAGGATACCCGAAACAGTGACAGTAAAACAAGAGCCCTCAGAAATAACGCTACATTTACAAGCTATCAAAGACAAAATTGTGTGTTTAGCACAGTTCCAAATCAGCAACAAACAGGACCATTCCCCGCCACGTCCTAACTACCAATCAAACCCACAGTCATCCTTTGCTAGTTCGCCCACATCTCGAGATGGCAATTGTGGATTCTGCGGCAAACATGGACACTTCATTAATGCTTGCGAAGAAATTGATATGATGATTCACAAAGGCAAATGCAGAAAGAATACAAGGAACCACATTGTGTTACCTACTGGCACCTACCTTCCAAAGGGTTTACTCGGAAATTGTCTTGCAGACAAGTTTGAAGAATGGCATCAACAGAACCCTGGTCAACTGGGGGCTGTTAACACCACCATGATGCAATTTCTAAAAGAACCCCTCACATTCGTTAAAAACTCAGAACACTACATGCAGTTAGTCGACCAGCGTTCCTTACCAGTCAATATGACTATCACACAACACGTCAAAGCCTTAATAGCTAAGACAGGGTCTATCAAAAAAGAACTAAAGAGTCTACAAGACTGCGCTGATGCCTCACAAGATGAGACACTTAAAACTTGGTTTAAACAAGTTGAAGTTAGAGTCCCGCATCTAGTATGACGCACTGCACCTACAGTAGTGGGAGAACTGAAACCAGTAGCCATTACTCCAAAGGAAGCATCACCAACATCGGACACTACTAAGGCAACGGTTAAGAATAACTGGACCCTTCACGAAGTCACGGAACAAGCAAAATCGGGTCAGGAAACCTTGCAAAAGAAAGATACACCTGATCAAGGCATCACCCTGGAACTAGAAGAAATACCAGCACTCATTGAACTCTCGGAGTCTGGCGACAGTGACCTGGAGATCCACTCCCCACAAACAACAGTAGATGATGGCAGAGAAGCTGAAGTCATTAACACATTTCTCCCCAGCACCAAAGAGGTGTCACGCACAAAAGTATTCGCAAAGCCGATATCAAAAATAGTACTGAACCCCAAACAGCCATCAGGGGAGACCCTGAACGAAGAAGTTATCCCCAAAGATATACATCCTTTTGCCTCGGTTTGCCCAGCAAATTACGCCCCACCTGTTGATCGGAACATAGGTGCAAAACCTGACTATAGGAAGAAGAATCGCGAACACGAACCAGCCTACAGGACAAAGGCTCCTGTAGAAGACTCCTTAGTAGCAAGACATGTATACGAGACGACTATGGATTCCCTGGTGTTACGACTGCAAACATTCCATACGTGTAATTTTGCGATCTAGTGAATATACCTGGTCCTACAGTACAAGGAGAGAAATGGGCCTAAGGACTAAGCGAGTGTACATAATAAGTACCTCTGAACGATAAAACTACCTGTCTAAATGACACAACGTGACAGACCCAAACCGGAACTTAGTTACAGCTTGTACTTGACAGGCTAGCTTGACAGAAAGTTCATAAACCCTGTTCGGCCGTCGGTAGTTGTCCATTACCAAGAGAGCTCGCTCCTTTAAACAAAGATGAAAAGGATTGCAATTTAAAACAATCAGCACATACTAAATTAAAGTGATGCACCATACCTGAGGAGCCCGGTCTGGAAACCACACAAGAGATAAGATAAGATGATAATCCGAGGTGCAAGCCGTTGTATGATGAGTGCCTTTGCGGTTGTCACACTATCAAGGAACTGTTGCCAGTAAGAATTACTTCTGGAAGAATGATTGAATAAGAGCCGGGGCTAGACTCGGCCTGACCACCATCGGTCAGGAGATATGTCCTTGGACTTGAGATTAGCGAGCACTTGTGAAACCTTAGCGAGCTTGACATGGAAACTAAACCACATACGGCAACACCGAGTCGGACACCAAGCAGGACTGCGGCAGCGGTGGGCTGTATGCATAGGAGTCTAGTTACCTGGGGACTGCAGTGATATTTGTAATTAATAGTTGTTTTAGTATAAGTAGCTAGAAGTCCGGTGTAGTATACAAGTTTCGAACCCCCAAGTTGCGGTGCACACATAGAAGGCGAGTACTGTAATAAAGGAATAAGTTTGTAGCTCCGAGCGTCGTATATAAAGAACGAGCTCACCCTGAGGAATAGATATAACTTCAGGATCTGACAAGTGTGCTTAAGTTCCAAGTGAATAAGAATCAGTGTCGCTGTTCTGTTCCATCCGAGTACTGCCAAGGTCTGTTAAGAAGAGTATGAATTGAAGTAGAAGTTCTGAAATCTGTTCTGTCTGTCTGTTTCTGTTCTGCCAGTCTGTTTCTGAATCCACTTCTGTTCTGTTCTTGTTGAGTTGTTTCTGTTCTGAATCTGAGAACTGTTGAAGAGTCAGAGTCTGTTATTGTCATCGAAGTTAGTCTTGACAACCCTACCCCTAGGGGAGTAGCGAGCTCACTAAGTCAGTACTTAGTTGAGTGGTCTAAAGAGCAAGCTCGGTGTCGTAGTGAGGAGTTTCGTGTTCTATTGTGTTGTAGGACGTGTGTCCAAGTGTAAATTGAATATTACCATTCGCCTAGAAGGTTGCGCCTCGAAGTATACCTTCTTGTAAAAGATTCTAGCTTTAGGATCAGTTAAAAATGAGTAAACGCTGTACCGCGCCGAGATAAAAAGGAGCTTTACAAGTTCTAAAGTGCTAATAACGACAGAGTAGAAATAATCTCATCCCCCCACGCACTTATGAGGGTGATTGTAATATTGAGTAGTTGTGTGAGTGTGTGTGTGGTTTGGTGTGTATTCACGCTGTTCTATGTGCTGTTCCACAAGTGCCCACAGCCAGCCTCATCACCAGTTACTTTATCCCAATGTGAACTCTTTTCATTATCACCTGAGATCCATGATATGACGAAAGATGACATCATGAAGCAAAAGGTGCCACCCACTGTCGAACAATTCAAAAATGATGTTTCATACACTGGACCCGGCACTGTCGAGATTAAAGTCCCATCTGAGGACCCCTCAGTGAAAACTACCTTACTATATGGGCAGCCCAACCCTGTAGTTCAAACATTTGAACATACCACAGTAACAGCAGCTTGTAAAGAGCTCCCAGAAGGGGCCTTGGTGGTTCATGACCCATATGAAGATCACATCAAGAAAGGCGAAAAGATGGGCCCACTTAAGTGTGCAGCTGAATCTATTGCTTTGCAGTCTATAGTACCTATCGTGGACCATCAGTTAAAGGTCAAATGCATCATTGACCCAGGATCACAAGTAATATCGATGTCAGAAGCAGTGTGTCACCGCCTTGGGTTAACCTATGACCCCTCGGTAATCATAGATATGCAATCAGCCAATGGGACTTTGAATAGTTCACTTGGCCTTGTGTGAAACATTGCTTTTTTATTCGGCGACATCACCTTATACTTGCATGTTCATGTCATTAGACAATCCATGTACAATATCCTACTCAGGAGGCCATTTGATACCCTTATGCGAAGCATCGTAAGAAATTACAAAAATCAAGATCAGACTATTACGATTCACGATCCCAATACGGGGAAAACAGCTACAATTCCTACCAGACCTAGGGGTCATATCAGGCTCATGATGCATGATGCCTATTCAGACGAAGACAATCCCTGACTAGAAGACCAGCTACCTGATCAAGAAGAAGTGGCCATAGTCATAGAACTGGACACGAATCAAAAACCTATTATTTCCACATATGCTACCAATAATCAGTTCACAAAGTTGAACCTTGCCATGCAATGTCTATCAGCATGCGACCCCACCCAACTTAATATCTCTTCTACCCAAGAACTCAACTCCAACCAAGGACCGTTAGATGGTCTGCAAACAGAAAAATTAATGCCTATCTATGTGCAGCATAGCGTAAAACCCCGGTCAGCACCAAACCTGCAACCACTCGAGTACATGTATAATCTATACGGCTCGAACATAATTGGCAATGAAAACTATGCACCATGGTTTGAGAAAACTGCTTCCATCTATGCAAACAAAAAGTATAAACCAGTTGCACTCAAAACGAAACCTGTTCTCGCCACTCTACCTGAAATGTTCAGGATTATCCGTAACATAAAAGGCAACCCTTTACAAAACATGCCAAAATTATCACCATTACCACCGGACTTCAGGCCTTCACGCAGGTATACCATGGAAAGAAAAGAGTACATCGACTCAATCCATAATGAAGGGTTTCTGTGGTCGGAAGAAGTAAAACTCATGCACCATTTCATGAATATTCAGGACCAAGCATTCACTTGAGAAGACTCCAAAAGAGGAAGTTTCAGACAAGACTTCTTCCCTCCCATCGACATCCCAGTAATCGAACACACCCCTTGGGTACTCAGAAACATACCAATACCCCCAGGCATCTACAGTGAAATCTGTAAAATCATTAAAACCAAGCTCGATGTGGGGGTATATGAACCATCAAATTCTTCGTACCGTTCACGATGGTTTACCATGCTTAAGAAGGATGGCAAAAGTTTAAGAATTGTTCATAGTCTTGAACCACTTAATGAAGTCACTATCACACACTCAGGCCTGCCCCCTACCACTGATCAATTAGCAGAAAACTTTGCAGGCAGGGCATGTGGAGCAACATTAGATCTATTTGTTGGATACGATGAACGGATGCTGGCTGAAAGTTCCCATGACCTTACCACTTTCCAAATGCCCTATCGCACCTTACGACTAGTAACCTTACCCATGGGCTGGACCAATTCAGTACCCATCTTTCACAATGATGTTACTTACATTCTACAACCCGAAATCCCTCGATATACCATCCCATATATTGACGATGTACCCGTTCGCGGACCAGCTACGCGATATGAAGTAGGCAATACCTACGAAACAATACCAGAAAATCCCGGCATCTGCAGATTTGTATGGGAACACTTTGCGAACTTAAACAGAATAGTCCAACACATGAAATATTGTGGTGGTACTTTCTCTGGCAAGAAAGCGTACCTCTGCTGTCCCAAAATCATAGTGATAGGACACTGGTGCACCTACCAAGGTCGCTTACCGTTACCCAGCATCGTCGACCCTATATTGAGATGGGGACCATGTAAAGACATATCCAATACTCAAGCTTTTGTGGGAACAGCTGGAGTACTATGCAATTTTATAGAGAACTTTGCGGAGAACTCACTCCCATTGACAAAGTTGTTCCGCAAAGATGTGGAATTCAAGTTTGGATCAGAGGAAATAGAGGCCCAAGAAAAGTTAAAAGAAGCCATGTGACATAGTCCTGCATTAAGGCCAATAAGCTACAGTTCAAATGGTGCCATTATTCTAGCAGTGGACACAGGACCAGCCATGGTCGGATTTTACTTAGCCCAATGCGACCCAAATGACCCATCCATCAGATACTTCGCAAGGTTTGGATCCATTACCTTAAACCCCCCCGCGAATGCAGGTATTCGCAAGCTAAGAGAGAAATCTATGGTTTATACAGAGCCCTAGGAGATTGTAAATTATACCTGATCGGCCTACTCACCTTTGTAGTAGAAGTGGACACAAGCACCATCAAGGGAATGCTCAAAAACCCTGACATTGCACCATCAGCTGCAGTAAACCGGTGGATCATAGGAATTTTATCACTTCACTTCATGCTAGTGCACGTACCAGGAACTAGACATGGGCCTGATGGCTTATCTAGGTGACCCCCTCAAGAAGGAGATCCTCCACCACCTGAAGATGGGATGGAAGATTTCCTACACACACATTATGGCCTATTGCAAAATTGAATCCCCAACCCATTAAACATTTTCTCAATAACCACAGAAGAGACGACAGAATCAACTGAGCAAAACACGTTATTAACATATAATGAAGTCCCGCGAACCGCGCAACAAGTGTTGCATGACAAGAAACTAGAATTCATCTTACAATGGCATACAAACCTTGTCCGACCACCAGAAATAAATGATGAAGACTATGCAAAGTTCATATAACATGCATTCCTCATTCCTTGCTAAGCAAGACAAGCAAGGATGATGCGCCTAAAACATCATAATTAAGCACGAAAGAAAACAGAAAATGCCAAAAATGTACCTTCATGGACCGAGCAGGACATTCGTGAGGAGGATGGCGAGGAGTACCGGAGCAGAAGGCACAGAAGGTCGAACCAAATTGTTGACCTTCAAAGGGGACACGAGGAGGAATCCTTTCGGAAAATTTCTCAGCAATCTTCTGCATGGCTTTCAAGGTTCCTTCTCAAGCCGCGAGACCTTCAAGGTTTGGAGGCTCATCCCAGTCACCCTCAGGCAAGTCATCCTGGGAAAAACAAATCAGTAAATGAAGTATGCAAAGGATAAAAAGAAACGCACCCAAGGGTCCATGTCGGGCAAACTGGATTCAGCCTGCTGTGCTCTGCTGTAGTCAAATTCGCGGTCAGAGTGAGTACTAGCTCTGGAGGGGGAAGGCGTAGGGGGATCAGACCAGGAAGATCAGTTCCAACCATCTGTACCATTACCTGCAGCCGGGGATCCCATAGGGATGTCGCCATCAAGAGTAGGACCAATGGAGGGCATATCTTCGAGGTGTTCAATAATTGAGGGCACCGCTTTAGAAAGAACAGGATTAGAGGAGCCATGGACGGAGACTCTATTAACATGGAGTTGGGACATAAGAGCCCACTCGACGTAGTAGTCATGGATGCAAAGGTAATGTTTAATCCTGCCGGCAAACCACTTGAACTGAATGTTTTGATGAAAATCGGTATAATGGATCAAGATCAAAGTCTACAAAGGAAATTGATGATGCATAACAACATGCAAAGAAAATTGTACACGCACCTCAAGATCCTTAGCTTCGCGAAACCAAAATTTAAGAGCGACGGCAGTGGAACTCTTTGGAAGAGAAAGTGCTTGTAACCGCTCGACACAAGTAACCAGCTCAGACAAGGCAGGGGGTTTAGGAGGAAACACAATAACAGTTAATAACCTGGGTGAAGAGGAAAAGATGGGAAACTTTCACCTTTTATAAAGGAAGAAAGTATGTGTACAGGCAGAAACAGCTGAGGCAACCATTCATCGTGGACTTGTAATTTATTCTCATCACTGCAGATCGAACCATAAGGACCCGAAAAACAAGACCTAGCTCCACCAATTCATAATCTGACATCATATCTGTTTGTGAACCTAAAAACTTTTGACTGGAAAATTTTTGACAGTCGAAAACATTCAAAAATTAAAGTCAGGGGGAGGAGACATGTAACCATGTTGTGACACGTCAAGCCACCTCAGAATACATCGCACAATCGTTCAAACTTAAATCCACCACAACTTATGAAAGAAACTCACCCAGAAATTTCGAGTCTTCAATACACTATATAATAAATTAAAACACACGACGCTGAAGAGCTGTCTAAATGCACAGAGCTAGAAATGCAACAGCGTCGAAGACACCGATCACACCCACACCCAACACTACACACACAAACACGCTCAAGTTCGTGGGGGGATTCTAATGCGATGAAAGTAGCGAACCAATACAATTCAATTCTCAATATCTCTAAGATACACGTGCAGCAGTAGCGCTCGTATAATATCTAGACTTCTCTAAGTCCAAAGGCTTTTCTCAAGAACAAGAGGGTGCGACGTCTGTCACTGGGCCTCAAGGCAAGGGTGTATAACACAACACAACTTCGTCAAACGTCTCCACAAATTTCTAACAGTCGCTCGGGACTCTAATAACCACTGCACACACTCAATAACACCCTAAACACCACTTAAACGACTGCGCTCGAAGCAGAAACCAATTCCTATTAAATTCAACACACTAATAAACCTCGCGCGTCGCGTGCTAAACCAAAACCTTCGCAAACCCGTGGAGAAGTGTCTACACTGACACAAGACTCCGAAACTTCCACAAGAGCCACAGGGTTTGAACCTACGTGCTCGAGCTTCCAACCGATCATAGACTCACAGGATTCAAACCTATGCAATCCAGAGAAACCCCGTCCGACAAGCCAAAGGGTTTGAACCTTTGCCAACCTGCGGAAATAACACAGAAAAGCGAACACTAATCAAGCCAAAGGCTTTGAACCTCTGCTGCTTGTAATGCCTCGCGTCACACAAATGCCCTCAAGAACTCGAAAGGGTGACCTTCAAGACACCGTACTCTTATTCTCTCACAGAGCGCAAGTCAAACCAAAACCAGACTCTCTGCATGGAGTGCCGCGCTATTTTCTTGTTTAAGCGCGCGACTTAAATCACACAATAGATTTCTGATATGGGTTGTATTCTCTCTCGAAGTTCCTAGCTACTCTAAGTGCTAGAGCGCGTGGCTGAAAAGCTTTGCACTATTACACCGGGGGCTCGAAACTTGTACTCTACATCTACACTACAGTATTTATACAATTCTACATCATACACATCGATACAACTTGATACAGTACTGTTAGAACCTCGGAACATTATTCCTCACAACGCGCGCGCGTTGTTATAGCATGCCCGGGGCTGGACACTTGGTTGGAGGCCTATCTCGAGACCAGATTCTGTCTCCTCATGGTTTATACTCCACTCGCACTGCATTCTATACGTTGGCATGTCACTCGTCATTTCTTCGGAGGATACTTGGAGTGGCAACCAATCCTATACACTGTATCTCATTCAAATGTTGAGTTTCTAGTTTTCTCTGGTTGGTGGGGGATACCCGTGGTAAGCCTAGGCACTGCGCTCTCTGGCCAAACTGGGTTCTCTCGGAGTTATCTATACTCAGGCATTATTTGGGACACGCACGCGCGTGCCGCGCGATCGGGGCCCTGTGCGTCATCGATCACTGTGTCACGTAGTTCTTCTTGAGATCAGGCATGTCTTTTATTACGGCTGCAGAGCATGTATGCAATCTGTTGGTAGTGCATTCAGTATCGAGTGCTGAGCTCTTGTACTTAGTGTGACCTCAATGAAGTATCATACTAAGTTAGAGCATGCACTCTACCAATAGTCACTTCAGACTTGTGCGCGCATGCGCGCGTTGTTCTACCGTGCGCGGTGTTGATATCACTGCGCTCTATGTCTACTTTCATACACGCACGCAGTGCGCGTGGCAGGTCAATCTTTCTCATATCATGTCTGTCTCTCATCAATTCATTGGAGCGCGTATCTGATCTGCCTCTAGTGTATTCAATATCAAGTGCTGAGCTCTCATACTTAGTGTGACCTCAACCAGTATCATTCTAAGTTAGAGCATGCACTCTACCAATCATCACTGAAGACTTGCACGCGTGCGCGTTGTTACACTGCGCGCTATCTTGGTTTGTTCACTGCACTCTATTGGTTTGACACTGCGCTCCATGTCTATTTCCATCTACGCACGCAGCGCGCGTCTTTTCATGCGCTCTACTTCTATGTTTCTATACGCGCGTGGTGCGCGTCATAGATCAATGTAGTTCTCCTTGTATCATGCCTGTCTCTCATCAATTCCTTAGAGCGCATGGCTGATCTTCATCTTAGTGCCTTCAGTATCAAGTGCTGAGCTCTCATACCTAGTGTGACCTCGACTAGCATCATTCTAAGTGAGAGCATGCACTCTACCAATTGTCACTCAAGTCCGTACTGCGTGCGACTCGGTATCGTGCTCCATACGTATATTACTGCACTCTGTGTGTTGGACACTGCGCTCTATGCATATAGCACTGCGCTCTATCTGTATCTTTCGTTATCTCAGTACCCAGCCATTATGCAATGCATGTATTGATACATTTCGCAAAATTACATGCGTAGACACGTTGCGAGCGTGTCAACGCCTCACAAACCAGATCAAAACAAGAGAACTGGTGAAAGAAAAGCCATAGCTAAAGATATCAGTAACGAAATAATGACCATGTTACACCCTGGAAACATGATGAAGTCACCGGCCCTCAAAAACAGCATCCTTGTCATTGACATATCAAGGATCTAATTTTGGAAATATAGACTTGGCAAATGGAAAGCCAAGCCTGGAAATCACACCCAAGTCAGCCAAAACACACATGACTTTATTCCTTGAATGGACTTTGTGAACACACACTAATTCTGTGAACCTAAAAAGGAAAATCACACTCAATCACACAAAACAAAAGTGAAAGTATGATTGCACTTGAAGTGCAGACCAAGGCCATTACATTAAAAACAACAAAAATATAGGCCAAAAGGCACAGTACAAAGATAAAGCAAATTTAAAGTCCAAGAGACTATCAGCATGTATAAAATTAAAAAACTACTCTGAAGCAGAATCCTCGTCACCAGTATCCTCGCCACCCTCATTCTCGGATTCTTCCCCAGCTTCACGAACAACCCGCATACCTTGATCTATGAGCTCAGAAATAGAGCAAATTGAGGTGAAATGTGCATGAAGGAGAGACCGCTTGAGGATGGCACCCGGCTCAGCCATTTGAACGGCCCTGGCAACCAGAGCCTTCAAATCACGAGAAAGCATGGTTGACAGAGCTAGAAAATTTTGAAGTCAAAAAGGGAAAAAGACAAGTAAAAAGATTGAAACACTTACCAGCTGATGGATGGAATACCTGCTCCATGGTATTAACGAAGGTACTGTTGTGACACACAACACAAGAGTGCTTCATGTGAACACAACAGAAGCACTTGAAGGATGTGCAACATATGCTGCGACATTGAGCCTTGGCGAGGTAACAGGCATCACAAGGCTCCTGCGTCTGCAAAGAATATGAGAAGAAATTCAAAGGATTAGAATAACCAACTCACTAAATGCCCGACCTGCTCAGCGAGGGGGTGTGTGAAGTAAAACCCATTGACTCCAATGTAGTCACCAAAGTCCTTGTCAGGGACTAGGAGACCAAGGGAGCTAAGGCAAGGTTTCTCAACCTCGACGGTGGACTTAGGAATTTTTTCCCCAAGCCCACCCTGGCAATGGAAGATGGACTTGGTCCCAGGAAGTTTGTGGGGGCGACCATGCTTTTTGGGGACAACTGAAAATATATTCGCGAATGAATAAAAATAAAATACGAAACACAAGAAGAGAAGACTTACCAGGGTCAACCACTTTACCCTTGCCCTTTTGCGCCTTGGAAAGGCGAGGACACTTGGAACTCGAAGGCCCAGCTACTGGTGCTGGAAAAAGACAACAAAGTTAATTAAAAATAAAGACTTCATGGAAGAAAAACTCACATAAAGCCCGGACCCGCTTATGAAGGTCACCAATGGAGGGCGACGTAGAAACAAAAGCTGTTGATTCGGCCGAGTCAGCTACAACAGAAACTCAGAAGTCAAAGAAAGGAAACAAAACCAAAAGCACATACCATTTGAAAGCTCCAGACCAAACTTAGCTTTGAACCGCTGAGTGTTCAAAGGCCGCAAGCTGGCCAAGTGATCCATGAGGATGGGGGGCACAAGTTGACGAGCCCATGGAGACAAATATTCTGAGCCAGAAGGAGAGGCAGGTGCAACTGTAGGCACCGAGGGCAGAACCAGACCTGCAGTAGAAACCGCAGGAGAACCTTGTACACCTCCCGTAGGAACAGAAGGTAGTACAAGGGGTGCTGAAGCATCAGCACCAGAATTGGAGCCAGATTCTTCAGCAGAATCTACATCCTCAGGAAGAGGACTGATCTGGATTCCACCTTTACACTAAAAACAAAAAGATCAACAATAAAAATAAGACTTTGCAAAGAATAAAAACTTACCGCAACCTTGGCTAGGTAGCGGAATTCCTCCCACAAATGCCAAAGCAGGGCAGTATCCACACTACCCAACGCAACCCACAGTCTATCCTCTAACTCAAACCACTCTTCCTCATCAGGGAAACCCTCTTCATCGGTAGCCCATGCCAACTCAAGGTGGCACCAGGACGCATATGCGGTGCTAACCCACATGTCAGGAGTCAGCGCAGCAGGGGAACCGTCAGCTTCATGGTCCAAGCAAAAATGGAATGTCGCCAAAGCCTGGCAGAAGGGGCAGGTAGCATTGAAGGCAAGAGGCATGTTTGTGAAGTAAAGCAGAGAAGAGCAAGTCAAGCAGAGTAACACGTGAAGGGCGTTGGTGAAGAACGCTGACACGCTCGCAACATGTCTACACATGTAATTTTGCGAAATGTATCAATACATGCATTGCATAATGGCTAGGTACTGAGATAACGAAAGATACAGATAGAGCGCTGAAGAGCTGTCTAAGTGCACAGAGCTAGAAATGCAACAGCGTCGAAGACACTGATCACACCTACACCCAACACTACACACACAAACATGCTCAAGTTTGTGGGGGGATTCTAATGCGATGAAAGTAGCGAACCAATACAATTCAATTCTCAATATCTCTAAGATACATGCGCAGCAATAGCGCTCATATAATATCTAGACTTCTCTAAGTCCAAAGGCTTTTCTCAAGAACAAGAGGGTGCGACTTCCGTCACCGGGCCTCAAGGCAAGGGTGTATAACACAATACAACTTCGTCAAACATCTCCACAAATTTCTAGCAGTCGCTCGGGACTCTAATAACCACTGCACACAATCAATAACACCCTAAACACCACTTAAACAATTGCGCTCGAAGCAGAAACCAATTCCTATTAAATTCAACACACTAATAAACCTTGCGCATCGCGCACTAAACCAAAACCTTTGCAAACACATGGAGAAGTGTCTACACTGACACAAAACTCCGAAACTTCCACAAGAGCCACAGGGTTTGAACCTACGCGCTCGAGCTTCCAACCGATCGTAGATTCACAGGATTTGAACCTATGCAATCCAGAGAACCCCATCCGACAAGCCAAAGGGTTTGAACCTCTGCGCCTGTGATGCCTCGCGTCACACAAATGCCCTCAAGAACTCGAAAGGGTGACCTTCAAGACACCGTACTCTTATTCTCTCACAGAGCGCAAGTCAAACCGAAACCAGACTCTCTGCATGGAGTGCCGTGCTATTTTCTTCTCTAAGTGCATGACTTAATTCACACAATAGATATCTGATATGGGTTGTATTCTCTCTCGAAGTTCCTAGCTACTCTAAGTGCTAGAGCGCATGGCCAAAAAGCTTTGCACTGTTACACCGTGGGCTCGAAACTTGTACTCTACATCTACACTACAGTATTTATACAATTCTACATCATACACGTTGATACAACTTAATACAGTACTGTTAGAACCTCGGAACATTATTCCTCGCAACGTGCGCGCGTTGTTATAGCATGCCCGGGGCTGGACACTTGGTTGGAGGCCTATCTCGAGACCAGATTCTGTCTCCTCATGGTTGATACTCCACTCGCACTGCATTCTATACGTTGGCATGTCACTCGTCATTTCTTCGGAGGATACTTGGAGTGGCAACCAATCCTATACACTGTATCTCATTCAAATGTTGAGTTTCTAGTTTTCTCTGGTTGGTGGGGGATACCCGTGGTAAGCCTAGGCACTGCGCTCTTTGGCCAAACTGGGTTCTCTCGGAGTTATCTATACTCAGGCATTATTTGGGACACACGTGCACGTACCGCACGATCAGGGTCCTGTGCATCATCAATCAATGTGTCACGTAGTTCTCTTGGGATCAGGCATGTCTTTTAATACGTCTGCGGATCATGTATGCAATCTGTTGATAGTGCATTCAGTATCGAGTGCTGAGCTCTTGTACTTAGTGTGACCTCAATGAAGTATCATACTAAGTTAGAGCATGCACGCTACCAATAGTCACTTCAGACTTGCACGTGCATGTGCATGTTGTTATACTGCACGTGATGTTGATATCACTGTGCTCTATGGCTATTTTTATATATGTGTGCAATGCGCATGGTAGATCAATCCTTCTCATATCATGTCTGTCTCTCATCAATTCATTGGAGCGCGTATCTGATCTGCCTCTAGTGTATTCAATATCAAGTGCTGAGCTCTCATACTTAGTGTGACCTCAACCAGTATCATTCTAAGTTAGAGTATGCACTCTACTAATTGTCACTCGAGGTCATACTGTGCGCAACTCGGTATCATGCTCCATACGTATATTACTGCACTCTGTGTGTTTGACACTGCGCTCTATGCATAGAGTATTGCGCTCTTTCTGTATTTTGTGTTACCTCAGTAACTAGCCCTTATACCATGTATGTATTCATACATATCGCAAAATTACATGGGTAGACATGTTGCGAGCATGTCAGCACAGTGCTATATGCATAGAGCACAGTGTCAAACACACAGAGTGCAATGATACATGTATGGAGCACAATGTAGAGTCGCGCCCAGTACGGCCTTGGGTGACAATTGGTAGAGTGCATACTCTAACTTAGAATGATACTGGTTGAGGTCACACTAAGTATGAGAGCTCAGCACTTGATATTGAATACACTAGAGGCAGATCAGATACGCGCTCCAATGAATTGATGAGAGACAGACATGATATGAGAAGGATTGATCTACCATGCGCATTGCACACATATATAAAAATAGCCATAGAGCACAGTGATATCAACATCACGTGCAGTATAACAACATGCACATGCACGTGCAAGTCTGAAGTGACTATTGGTAGCGTGCATGCTCTAACTTAGTATGATACTTCATTGAGGTCACACTAAGTACAAGAGCTCAGCACTCGATACTGAATGCACCAGAAGCAGACTGCATATGCACCCTAATGCATTACTGAAAGACATGCATGAGAACTACGTGACACAATGATCTATGATGCACAGGGCCTGATCGCACGGCACGTGCGTGCATGTCCCAAATAATGCCTGAGTATAGAGAACTCCGAGAGAACCCAGTTTGGCCAAAGAGCGCAGTGCCTAGGCTTACCACGGGTATCCCCCACCAACCAGAGAAACCTAGAAACTCAACATTTGAATGAGATACAGTGTATAGGATTGGTTGCCACTCCAAGTATCCTCCGAAGAAATGACGAGTGACATGCCAATGTATAGAGTGCAGTGCGAGTGGAGTATCCACCATGAGGAAACAGAGTCTGGTCTTAAGATAGGCCTCCAACCAAGTGTCCAGCCCCTGGCATGCTATAACAATGCGCATGTGTTACGAGGAATAATGTTCCAAGGTTGTAACAGTACTGCATTAAGTTGTATCGACATGTATGATGTAGTATTGTATAAATACTGTAGTGTAGATGTAGAGTACAAGTTTCGAGCCCACAGTGTAACAGTGCAAAGCTTTTCAGCCACGCGCTCTAGCACTTAGAGTAGCTAGTAACTTCGAGAGAGAATACAACCCATATCAGATATCTATTGTGTGATTTAAGTCGCATGCTTAGACAAGAAAATAGCGCAGCACTCCATGCAGAGAGTCTGGTTTCGGTTTGACTTGCGCTCTGTGAGAGAATAAGAGTACAGTGTCTTGAAGGTCACCCTTTCGAGTTCTTGAGGGCATTTGTGTGACACGAGGCATTACAGGTGCAGAGGTTCAAAGCCTTTGGCTTGATTAGTGTTCGCTTTTCTGTGTTATTTCCACAGGTTGGCAAAGGTTCAAACCCTTTGGGTTGTTGGATGGGGTTTCTCTGGAAATGCATAGGTTCGAATCCTGTGAATCTACGATCGGTTGGAAGCTTGAGCACGTAGGTTCAAACCCTGTGGCTCTTGTGGAAGTTTCGGAGTTTTGTGTCAGTGTAGACACTTCTCCATGTGTTTGTGAAGGTTTTGGTTTAGCGCGCGACGTGCGAGGTTTATTAGTGTGTTGAGTTTAATAGGAATTGGTTTCTGCTTCGAGTGCAGTTGTTTAAGTGGTGTTTAGGGTGTAATTGATTGTGTGCAGTGGTTATTAGAGTCCCGAGCGACTGCTAGAAACTTGTGGAGACGATTGATGAAGTTGTATTGTGTTATACACCCTTGCCTTGAGGCCCGGCGATGGAAGTCACACCCTCTTGTTCTTGAGAAAAGCCTTTGGACTTAGAGAAATCTAGATATTATACGAGCGCTATTGCTGCGCATGTATCTTAGAGATATTAAGAATTGAATTGTATTGGTTTGCTACTTTCATCGCATTAGAATCCCCCCACAAACTTGAGCGTGTTTGTGTGTGTAGTGTTGGGTGTAGGTGTGATCAGTGTCTTCGACGCTGTTGCATTTCTAGCTCTGTGCACTTAGACAGCTCTTCAACGCGAAGTCAAAAAGGGATACCCTTTTATAAGAATGTGACTAAGCAAAAACCTGACTCGGGCCTGGTTACAAGAAGGCCAAAGTCACCAAACGCAAAGACTGTCATTTCGCAAACCATTCCAGCGGGCAACGAGAAGCACAGACGAGCATGACTCAACATTCTACTGGAGTTAACAGAATGACTACCAGGCACATATCAACCCTAATCGGGAATGACATACCCATGCCTGATTCCAGAAAATCAAAGATCCTCGGGAAAAACACCAGACTATACTGAAAGGAAGTGTTTCAGAAGGCACACATGTGTCAATCAATAAAAATGTTAGTCAGGAGTGGATGATGAGCCTTGTGGCTCCGTGTGCTCAGAAATTGTGGGCACACAAAACAATTAAACAAAATTCTCACTTGCAAGGATGTTCAATTAACCAATCCTTGCAAGTCCGTTACAAGTCAAATCCCCACCAAATAGTCATTTAGGTCACGAAGCGCATATTCAATAATGGTTCACGAACCATAAATCATAAATATGGCACAAAGGATGCGGCAATACCGGTTACCATGGGACCGACACCGAACTAAGTCATCCAATTCATGTCATCACCTAAACAAAGGTGGCATGATGCAATAGTGGTCATGTGATGCCACCCATGCGATCACCGACTGCGCATAAGCACGCAGGCTGTGCCCAGCTATGGGACTCGTAACACAGATATACAATCGTGAAGCTAAATAAGAAATGAAGTTCATGAATCACCCAGGCTAGCACTGCACAACTAGTATCCGTCAGTCAGCTAAGGATGCTGCAATACATTGTAAACTGGCATACACAATTATATGTTATAAAGCTCAGTAAGAGACGTTATAGCAATGATAATAGTGTTACAAACCCTTTGCAAAGCTCACTAATTTATTAATGCAGTTACAAAGAATGACAACTTTAGATTACACAAACCGTTAGAGAACATTAGTATAAAAACTCAAGTGTATTAGCTAGAACAACAGAATACGCTTGGGATACTACTCCCCCATACCAAAGACTTCAGAACCCTTAGTGTTTGCACTAAGGACATATACACCAACAAGTCAGTGACTATGAACGCACTTAACTAAGTCACAACCCTGCCATCCCTTGCTTTACTCTATAAACCAAGAAGGTGGTTGTTCACCTTCATTGGCATCCTCACACCTCTAGACATCGCACTCAAAGACTAGTGCAACAGTAGACCGCACTGCATACTAGGCTGCAATAACACCTTTGTGAACTAGATAGTTTTTAATAACCGCTTCGCGAACTGACCTTGTCTTATACAGAGCCAGTAGCTTGAGACATAACACCAAGTAGCCTTGAATAAGCTACGAACTTAGGACCTATAGTCACTGCACAGAGGTGCCCAACTAGACTCGCTAAGAACCTGCCTTCAGATTCTGTGATTGATTATACTTGCCATTTAGGTGTTTTCTGCCTGCAGGAGACCATAGGTTCATCATTTTGGAGCCCACCACAAGGGTGTAATAGTCATCTTTGATTGTTGCATCCTAAATTCATATTCCTACCTCTGCTTCTCAAAGCATTAATTGAAATCACCACACTGTGCACTTGTAACTCAAGCCTGCTAATACATTGGAATTATATTCCATACCCCTTCGCTACAGTTGCTTCTCGAAGCATTAATCAAAATCCTCACACTGTGCACTTGTAGCTCAAGCTTGCTGACACCCCACAATTATATTCCACATCCATCTACCTTTCTCCCTACCCCATACATTCACAAGTCGCTATGACTCATCCACCAATGCCAGCTGTTACTATGAGTACACAGATGCCATTCAGGAGAGAACGTAGTGCACCATTAATCCTTGATGAAGCCAATCCTGGCCACAAACTATCTCGTTATTTCCAGGACTTGGAAGCTCTCTTCATCCAACATCATATCAGTAATGAGCATGAGAAGAAGTGTTGGCTCACCTACTATCCTGGAGTCGCAGTCATAGACTTCTGGGAGAGTTTGGCTGAGTTTGTCAATGTCAATACCACCTATGAGAACTTTAAAAGTTCAATCCTGAAGCAGTACCCTGATGCTGATAGCAATCGCAAGTGCGAGCGCATAGATCTTGAGCGAGTCATTGGAAAATATGCTTGTGAAGTCACTTCACTTGCTCAATTGGGAGCCTACTACAGGGAATTCTTTCCTAAAGCCCAGTTCTTGGAGTCTAAAGGCAGACTTTCAAGTTCGGAGACTGGAAACCTGTTCAGTAAAGGCTTTCCAACTCGAATTTGTGACTCTATCATGCATCGTCTTCAAATCAAGTTACCAGACCATTATCCATTCGATCCATACTTGCTTAGTGAAATCTATGAAGCTGCACAGTTTGTCCTTCATGGGACAAACTGTGGTGAAAGTCACTATGCTAACACACCCCAATCCCATTACCTTGTGAACTATCAGCTACCCATGCCTTCACGAACTTCAGATCCAGTTGCAATAAAATCTGGACCCTCGGAGCTTTCTCTTCACCTTCATTCTATTGAAGAGAAGATTTCGCAGTTGGCACAGGCCCAGTTACAGACTCAACAAGTTCGCTATGCTTCCCCAGAACACAATCCACATCATCACCAGCTAAATATGGTTCGAGATGCTCAACCACTTGTGTCCTTTGCTCAGTCACAAGCAAGAACCAATATTAAGAGCTACAAAGTTCGCACACCAAAGGCTACGACTTGCAGAGCTGATATTGGGAAAAGAGTACAGAATCTCATTGCAAAGTCAGAAGCGATAGAAGCAGAAATAAAAAGCCTACAGCAATGCAAAGCCTTTATTATGCAGACTTTCTTCAAGGTTTAGGGTTAGGGTTAGGGTTAGGGTTAGGGTTAGGGTTAGGGTTAGGGTTAGGGTTAGGGTTAGGGTTAGGGTTAGGGTTAGGGTTAGGGTTAGGGTTAGGGTTAGGGTTAGGGTTAGGGTTAGGGTTAGGGTTAGGGTTAGGGTTAGGGTTAGGGTTAGGGTTAGGGTTAGG